>UZAN01040383.1:45741-72566 GCA_900618425.1 Echinostoma caproni | reverse complement strand
GACTCCGAATTGTCCTTACCAGAAATGTCTCTGCTCAGATGCGATCGTCCAACCCTTGGTGGTGGCGTTCTACTCTATTATCGAAACATCTTGTATGCGAACAAATCCACACCCCAGTTTCTACTCCTGACACTGTGATGTAGGTTGAGATTGTCCAAACACGATGGCTGTTTGATTGGTGTCATCTATAGTCCTCNNGTCTGCCACGGAATCGGCCACTATGACTCTTTTGAACACCATGTTACACATTCTCGCAAAAAGGATTTACAAATGTTCTGCTAATGGGTAATTTCAACTTTCCCACCTCGGCAAACTAATGACCTCCCATCCCTTATTCGAGCAAAAAATCATAAAGCTAATTGCCTCACAACCACTGCACAACCACATGAAGGACCATACCAGATTTGGAAACTTGCAATCACCATCCATACTAGACTCAGTGTTGACAAAAGAAGAGTTGATGATAGAATCCGTCGCCGTAACGACCCCTCTGGGACGAAATGACTATACTGTACTGTTGTTCAAATACATTTGTTATGCTTCTGTCAAAGTGATTATCTCAAACAACATTCGCACATTCATAAATTATACGAAGTTGCAGAGATTGTCTCCTTCCATTCAATGGATATCTCATAGGAAAGAGCAGAACCCTTTAGTCGTATGGCAGGAATTTACAGACAGTCTGCAATAACTACTGGCGTCAGTGACGCGGGTAAAAGTTGTTACCAAACTCAGCATCCGGAAATCATCTATTCGAAACCGTACAAAGATATGGATATTTCTGAGGAACCTCTCTTGGAGAAATTACAAAAGACTTCCAAATTCATGCACCTGGAACAGTTATCGACTGCTGCGAAAACACTGCACCAAGTTGGTGAACGAAGATAAACTAAACCAGCAAGATTCTCTAACACAAAGACTTATTTGAAACCCCAAGCTTTTGTACATGTTAACTCAGCTCGAAAAGTTGAGCATGGAATACCGGTGCTTAGTTTCTCTGGCAGAGCCACAGTCAATACACTTGAAGCCTCTGAGATGCTTAAGAACCAGTGTGCCCAAGTTTTTGCTGCGTCAACTAACGAACGACTGTACCTCCCTTGCTGGATGCATCAAATTCCACATCCTCCACCAATCAGCGGATCATTCACTACCGAAAAGGTGAAAGTAAAGTTATTGGCTTTGAGGAAGAATTCATCGCCAGGGGCAGATAATATTCACCCCTAAACCCTTATCTGCTTGGCCAATCAAATAGTCGCGCCACTAGCCTTCCTAGTCCAGAGGACGTTTGATCACGCTGCAATCCCACTCTCGTGGAAGCAGGGAGTAATTTCACCCATTTACAAAGGCGGTTGCCGTAGCAATCCCGCTAATTATCGCCCCGTAGCCCTCCTTCCAGTGCTGTCCAAAGTCATGGAGTCCATAGTAGCAGATTCTCTGATTGAACACCCAGATTGAACACACATCAAATCAATATGGATTCCGACAGAATCGGTCCGGCGCTACCAATCTGCTGATCGCACGAGAAGAATGAACAAAAGCAGTTGATGACGACGACGTGGTAGACGTTATTTATCTAGACTTCTCAAAAGGGTTTGATCGGTTGAACCACGACATTCTACTGCGGAAATTCTATAATCATGACATTCGTGGCCTCGTGCTTGGTTGGATCGAAGCATTTATCCGAGATCGGACCATATCGGTTCGCTTTTCTGATCAGTCCTATGGACGTTACCCGTGGGGTTTCATACGGATCTGTACTTGGCCCGCGGCTTTTCCTAACATTCATAAAAGACCTACCGAAGGCACTGGGACGAGAATTATATTTTACAGATGACGCCAAAAGTTTGAGTACAGTAACGGAACCAGCGGGCTCACTGATACTCCAGGAAACGTTGAAAGCAGCTCGTTTGTGGTCCATTATGAACGATATTGAGTTGAATGTGCCAAAGTGTAAGGTTCTAACTCTACAACATGGGGGGAGATTTTCGTATTTCCTCGGTAATGAACAACTGCCACACGCCGCAAGTGAGAAGAATCTGGGCATCATCATTCAAGAAAACTTAAGCTGCTCACTCAACTGCACCAAGGTGTCCAACGCAGCTGTAAAGAATGTCGGTTTGCTTAGGCAGGTCCTTGGCCGGCTTGAGTCAACGCTTTCCCTCCTCTACTATCAATATACATTCTCCCACTCACGGAGTATGCCATTCAAGCATGGAATCCATGGCTACAACGTGTTTGCAAAATGCTGGAGCATCCACAAAGGATAGTCACCAAAATGGTCAGGGAGTTGAATCGGTGTTCATATGCAGAGAGACTGAAGTCAATGGGATTATATTCCAGTCACTACCGGCGCATCAGAGGAGATATGATTATGGTATACCAAATAATGCGAAACCCAAATCATCCGTGTTTTCCGCTTCCGAAATTATCACCCGACATTCATTTTAAAGGGCATCCATTCAAACTAGTGGTCTCAAAATGCTGCTTGGAATGCCGGCATCAGTCGTTCGCAATCAGATCTGGAACTCTATCCGATCCTACGTCGTATGTGCTCCAAGCATTGAATCTTTCAAACTGAGACTCGATGAAACATTAGCACACCTTACATTCCAACGTACGTGAAGCTACGTGCAGGAGAAAGAAGCACGTAGTATCTGACATTTTACACAAGGAATTGTATGTATCACTGTCCTTTAAACACAACATGAACCTAAAGGACAAGAAAAGCATGAGCTTGTAAGTTATGCCCATAATAAATTTTTGATTTTTGAACTACTGTTAAACTGCGGTTTCTGCAAACTAGAGCAGAAATTACCAGATTGAATGCTTTACCAACGAGACAGGTCCTAGTTATCTGGTGGAAGTTCTCATTTTCTGCAAAATGACAATTGCGATTTGGCGGTAGGCGATGTCCGCACGTGAAGTGCTTTTTTTCACGAGGATCCAGTCATTCATCAAAAGAAAGTCAAGCAAGCACGCGGAGGACAACGAAATAACGAAATCACCGTCTCATCACTGTGTGGGTGATAGAGACACCTTTTCATTTTCCTTTTACTTTTCTCTGTCCTGTATAGAAAGATACAATTTTCCGGAAGGCGGAAACGTCCAATCCAAGGGGCTTCCATAGAATACATCTAATGTGGAAAAACATGAGGCGGCGCTGGTATTCAAACACAGGTCCTCTGAGGTGATAACTGGTGGCTTTACCATCGGGGCACCACCACCCAATGAATCAAGGAGAGAGTCACCTTGAAATAAATTTGCGATGTTTAAATCCTAGTCACGTTAGCAGTGGTCCATAGGTAAATCAAAGCTGATCAACCGGTCAGCGCATGTAATTACCATACACCTGGAGGTGTGGTCAGATCGTAATAGACTTTAGCCTATTCGTTTCAAAACCCATCAGGTTCTAGTGCAGTTGGCTACATCGGGAACGGGATGAGTAATGAGAGGAGCTACAATTGCAGAGGCATGAACAATTGTTTTCAATGACGAATAAAATCACGTGCAAAGACTTGTTCATGCCAGACAAATCGACTGGATTTGTCAGCACAGGTTTGACAACTCATGCACCCCTAAAATTTGACTTGTAGGGTATGTGAAAAACTTTACATTTCGCTATAAGTGATCAATTCAAGTTCAGATAAACAAAACAGTTGAGATAGGTTTTCATCCTCATCATGTTTACACAGGATACAGCCTCGGCTGTGTCTATCGATCACACGGGAAAATCATTCTGAGTAGTTCATGAGTAAAAAAATATACCAGGAATCTAACTGCTGGCAGAAATTCTATCAAGCAGAAGTAAAACGGATTTATCAGAAAATAGATCTTGCCATCGGATCCTAACCATAATGTGATCAAAGATCGCGTGCATCACAAATTGTCGTCGTCAACTCCACAGAAGACGTTTGTTGGCGACTTATTACACAATCAGCAATGGATTCTGGAGATACTACTCGCATGGTGGTTTCCTTCAACGTTCAAGAATAAACAAGACTGTGTCCCAAAGAGTGAATGCTGACTGCTCCATTCATTACACGGTGTGCTGCCAGGATCTGCGATGATATGTTCAAAATGAGATTTCTGTTATATGTATGCTGAATTAATGATATCCTAACTCTAAGCTACTATAAACAGCCATCTTGGATTGAGCACCGCCTTTTGGAATTGTAACAATGGTAACGGTCACACTGTGAGCCATAAGCAGAATCAAACATTTTAATGTCGGTTGCTGTGCATCGCCCTTGAAAAAGACCTGCTTCATCGTAGACTGACATTCCAACGATACATTTTTCCTTTCCGTTCGTCAGGTTGGAAAAATACAGAGTCGACTGACTAGAAATCTTTCGGTGAGAGTCAAGACATAAAAATATAAATGAAAACAGAACAATTCACTATAAGTATCAGCAGTTGTGATGCACGGCTTGAAATCTGAATAAATTTGGCCATCATCAAACTCACTTTTCACGTTAAGTAGTACAAAAATGGTGCCTTACTTCGTTAAATTGCTCTTCACAATGAGCGACGTTTATTGAAAATATTCTCAGTACAATCATCAGAGCAGCTTGTACACCAGTTGTGGCACTGATGTGAATCTGTTTGCTTAAGCAAACTACATCAGCATGAATTGACACTTTAAGGCAGGAGATGTGAGTCCTCGACCTTAACGGGAGGTAATCAAACGTTTTAAGCACATCATTGACCTTAAGATTCAACTATCAGAAGCCAGTGTTTTTGTAACTAAACATAGACGAATTTGTATGGAAGCTGCAGTGTTTTAAAAACTCTTGTTATATACAAAAACGGTGGATGCGGAGCACAACACTTAACCACTCCGTGACTGTAAGAATCCAGTAACATCTGAGTTCTTCTGGCAGACTGATGATATTTGCTTTATTAGTTGCGAATCATTAACGATTATTATTGTGTTGCGATTTTTTTATTCCTCAAAATTTTCCCCAACGATTTATTTGTGAGGAGTCCGGGAACCAATTAGATACACTAAATCCTGTAGCACTTGATCAAATAAGTAAAAAAGGCGAAATATGTTCGGTTTGATTGCTGACCAGTGGCACCAAATAATATTCATCCGCATAGTGGTTGTAAACAAATACAAAGGTGTTATGTCTAATTCGAACAGAATTATTTCTTGGTACAGGCATCATTTGGTGTCTGGAGAGAGGGGGCAGCTCAATCTGTTGCATCACATCAGTATCTGACTGAAACGGTTTTCTATAGATCGCACATCTATCGGAGTTGGGGCATGAAAAGTGTCAGTTGGCTGTTGCAGTCTAAGTGGGTAAGCATGGGTATTTTGTGTGCTCTTCGATTCTACAACTGGGTCACTCTGTTTGCGTTATTTGTTGTGCTATGAACAAGCATATGTGCTCCAATATAGCATGGCTGTTCACCACGTTGTTCCAGTTTCACTTTGAACAATCAGCAAATAGGCAATTTCGCACGGCGGTTTTGTTGGCGATCTCTTGGCTGACCATTCGCATGAGGATCGAAAGAACCGTGCAATTTGAATTGAGTAATCCACGTAGACATTGGTTCCGAGGACAAAAGGCAGCACTGTTTACGACATTCAATCATATTGCTCAATGTTTCCAACAACTGGTTACAGGGATTCTAACTTTTCTATCCAGGAAGACTGACGTGAGCTAATTGAGGACGTTTCCATGTCAGGGTATTCATAGAATCATACCACCTGTAATTTTGGGCACCCTTCACTGTTTCTCACAAATTGCTTACCCCAATAAACATCGTGACCGTTGTCACCTATCTACTGATATAAGTTGCACATGCACCAATCAGCGAAATCCATGGAAAATGTGAATTTTCAGAAAACGGTACATGCAGTTTCACGGTGTGATTGTGAGAACCACATCCACAAGATAAGATACTGCGATCTTTAAAAGTGTAAAACTGACACGGTGAAAAAACAAGGGACACGATCCACCGCATTTGTCTCATTTTAAGCGGTGAGTGAGTGAACCAAAAGACGTATACACACATCAAGACAGTCAAGGCACAAAAAGATCTGTTTACAAGCACACAATGGGATAAATAGAAGGGGCAGAGAGAGAGCGATATTAAGCTGCAAACAATAAGTCACGAATTCCCAAACCTGCGCGATCGCATTGCATATGAGAAAGCCAGATTCGATGAACACACAAACTGAATACGTGGTTGTGAAGTGCAAAAGTGCGTCGTGGGACTAAACGCATGCATGTGGTTTGTTGTCCTCATGAGGTTGATACCGTGTGACAGCATCATCTTCGCGAGAATTGAACAGAAAACTATTTCAAGACACAGTAAATTGACACACACATAAAACCATTAGCGTAATAGCCGAACGATAGATAGAAGGGAGCAGGAGGAGTCGATAATAGCAGTGTTGTTATCGTTGTTGTTGTTGTAAATATGTGATACCAGGTTACTTAAGTGTCACTTTATACTGACTCTGTGTTTATGAATAATCAAAATACACTGATACATCCGAAGAGGCCTGCAATAGGCGTTACTATTTTCCTGATAGCTTATGATTCTCCAACCGGCAAACATCAGACGAAATTGAAATTGTTGAAGTAGGTGCAGATCACGGGCTACGAATCAAGGATCAAGAATCACGTATTCGGAATCACGGACGCCACAGAAGCATTGAATCAGACTGGAACTTGCACTACGGTATTTCACGTAACCGAGACGCAAGGAAAAGACAGCAGAAGTAACAGTTCCTTTATTGGAAGAAATAATGGTGTTTAAATAACATGTATAAAGGANNNGGACGTCCATAGGTTATCCCGGTATCTACCAATAGCGTATTCGTATTGGTGGCATCCCACAGGTTCCGTCTAAGCCGCACGGCTTCTGATTGGTCGTTACGATCAGTTTGTGGTTCATTGTCCGGAAGCTGTACCGCGTAGGCACTTTGCCGGTGTCATTTGAGAAGCCTAATTCATCACAGTTGAATGGAATCTGTAACGTGCCGCCCCGTAGTTTGCGTCATCCTCTAAGCTAGGATCATCACTGGAACATTCTCATTTATCATTGACGTTTGCTGTATAATCAAACATTGAAAGTGTTATCTGGTTAACAGTGAGTAATTGATAAATAAACAAAATTCAAAGCGAGTAAAGGGAATCGACATCATAAGTTTGTTTGTTTATGTGTTCTCTACTGAGTGGAGACTTAAAGACTACCGCATTGTACGCCAGAAGGTTCGTGGCTCAGGTCACAGGACGACCACAAAGAAATTGCTCGCTGACGATGAGTTGCCCCGAGAAAGCTTCTGAACTTCTCACACACGGACAGCACAGTCCATCTGAAATATGGGGATGAAATACAGTTTCATAATATAAGACCCATACAAGAACGACAAGCCACTTTTGCTACTAGTGATGGTGTATTATCCGAGCTGGAAGTGTTACTCACAGACGTTTCGTAAAAAGGCTAGGCAACATCATCAGTGCAACCTCGGGGAAGCAATTGACCAATAGAATTGAAGGAAAGCAGATAACTAATCGAAACCTTTGAACAGAACCATGAAAGCCCGGTTACACTGAGCACTGGCGCTTCCCCCAAATTCGCACTGATGATATTGGCTAGCCTGTCCAAGAAACGTCTGCGAACAACAAGTCCAGCTCGGAAAACACATCAACTCACCAACATCCACATCCCGAGCTACAATCAGTCCGCATTACTTCTAACAAATGACGCTAAACAATGAATGAATTACAGAAAGAGTGGAAAGTGAAGGTTGAATGGATTAAGGTTATCTAATTAGAACAAGGTAGAAAAAACTTTGCTGATCATAAGCGGTCAAGGAAAAAGAAAAAATACGTATAAATTAACTGAATGATGCGGTTATACTCGCCTATCCTTATCACGGTCATCAAGTCTGGTTCGACCGAGGCCCGTTTCGATCGTCTCCCTCCTTGCCTTGGAAACAGCCCAATGCCCGGGGGTTTGATGCGCTCGCCGGCTAGGGATTGTAAGCTAGACAAGTAAATTATAAATTGAGAATGACAAATAAGGAAATTTGGGTACACGGAACATCGATGTTATCAGAAAGAAACTCCTTACTTAAATTACATAAAACAAGTCCGGAGACACAGATGTTAAAAAATTCCACATTATCTGCATCTCGTACCAATTTATCGAATTTTGGCTTCGTAATAACAACGGCGATGGTTTTCGTGAACCGCATTCCACAATCTCAAGAGTCTAGGATTAAAGCGAGTTTCAGTCTGGCCACACTCCGGCGCTCGACACCGTATCATATCTTTATACCAGCAAGAACATTGGTTTTGGTGATTTCTCTGAGTTAGAAGCATTGTTCCAGTTAGGAAAACACGCCAAAACCAACATTTACATCCCAAGCTACAATCCGTTCCACATCATTTCTAACACTGGCACTGTACCTTCGGTCTCGCATGGAAGCTGAAAACTAGTAGAAATTACATTTGAAGCCAAAATTGTTCCCCAACTAAAAACAAATTCAATTTTTTCGTTTAAAGTGATAAATATTCAGTTTGATTCACTTTAGAGAGGACTGTTGTTGAACATCAACCTGAATGCCGTCTACTAATGTAACACGGGCTGCTACAAGGCAACTAAATTTAGGGATCATCCAGAGGGACACAAATTAAAGGACTATCCGTTTTGCGTCGCACAAGGTAGCACAACATCTGACTGCTATGGCACTCTTTCTCAAAATCCGCTAATGTTGACAAAAGCTATTCACAAGTGAAGGTGACTTAGTCGGGGAGGGGCCAACGCTCTAGTCGAGCAAAATTGATATCCTTGAATGGGTTGGAAAGAGACTGATAGGTCATTGATATTACCACAGCTAAACAACACACAAGAGCAATGGAGGATTTCATTTGGTTACATGACGAATTCGTCGTGAGAATGAGGCGTGAACTGAAAAGCTAGGAAGTACTGGACCAGCTGTTTCGACCTAATTGGTTCTTATCAGCACTGCATATCCATCGACCTGACTGGGGATCAAACTGGTGATCTCACAGGCAATACGCATGCATACTGGCCACCGGGTAGCTGATCAAACAGTTCCTTATTTCGGGCACACACGATATAGCACAATCTGTCTTTGTGGGCTTGGTACAAGCACCCTATCCCGTTCATTTCAGTTGCGGTTTCCGTGGTTAGGATTCTGTAGGAAACGTTCATCACTTGTTGAATGAGGGTGATGAATAAGTTAATGTGGTAAACGGATGATGAATTTATCATATAAACAGCATATCCCGAGCGGTTAAACACTTTTCAATGTTCACCAAGCTCTCTAGTTCTTTGATTGGCTTCTCAGACTGGAACTATGAAATCTTGATTTCACAATGCAAACTACTAATGGCGGACTAAACGGTCGGTGGCCAACATTATGAACTCATGATTCAGTAGAGGGACAGCAATTTCATACACGGCTAGTGAAACGCGCCGAGGATTAACTAAGTAATGTTCATCAATCGTGACGCTATAATTTAATGCTACTTGATTTCCCATGAAAAATTGATCGTTTAACCGGACGTACTTCGTAATTTTTTCTCTATCTGCATTTTGATTTTGAACAGAATTTTGATGCTGTGTACAAACACCGCACAGAACTTAACGTAAGTTAAAATTTATTCTAGTTCATGACTATTACAAAATTGTGGTTTATGAAAACAAGGTGCAAAATTAATTTCACCCTGTCGCGATTTTTCATCCATGCTTCTAGACGAACATTTTAGTGAAAAGTGCAAATTAAATGAATCCGGCTATGATATAATTTTGTGCACCCGGTGGGAACAGTATCCGTTCTGCAAATCAGGCCAATTCATTCCTGACGTAATACTAATTAGTCTACAATCCTCTAACCGTAAAAGATAAAATACTCAATACTGTGCACGGGCTACACATGATTCCTAATACACTAACTGGTATCCGGATTCTCGACTGATTTCCCTGCTCGTAGTACAAAAGGACGCATTCCTGAACTCTGCAGAACCCGCGAGAGATATCTGTGTGTGAGCCTCATCAGCGCGGAGCATAGGTGATTCATCTCCTTCATTGTTGCACATTCAGGGAGAAGTATTTCGAATAATTCCAATACTGATTGACTTAACTAACTATTCTTTGGACTTCACCTTCACGCACAATCCTCAGCTCATCGATTCAACCATACACCACACCCGTTCTTATTAGAGCTTATCAGTCGTACATATCCACTATTCAATCGGGGATTTGAACTCCGAACTCATCACATGAAAGGCATGTGCGTTACCGTTGCGCCAACCAGTTCATGCCATGGTTGAACCAATTTGCCAATTCATATTTGTTTATTTGCCGTCTTCAGTGATAGTCAGTCAGATCATTTGGCCCGAAAACAACGAAGGGAAACACAGATGACAATCTGTTTACTTCAATCGAAGCTTCCCACCAAATCAGGACTTCCATGCGGGTTACGGGCTGACTTATCACAAACCTACCAGGCTCCACCGATTATTCGCATTTAACTCATAATTACTTGTGAGTAGTGGTGTGGGATAATTAATAGTGACTGAGTGTATGGTAGAATCGATGAACTGAGGATTGTACGTTAAAGTGAAATCTGAAAGACAATCAGTCAAATCAATTAATATAAATTATCCCACACCACTACTCACAAGTAACTGTGTTAAATGTGAAATTTCAATACTAGTTTATATATGCAGCGCATTCGAGGTAATAGTGTTGCATCGAAAGTGCATAACAATATGTCACTCCTTGTCTGCCGTAAAAATAGTTCCCCATTCTGTCGGTTGTTCACCTATGAAAGTAAGCAAATTTCAATTCGGAATACACGCCGTTTAACATTTACCGTTCACTAGAACCGGTACTCTGATCTGTTCTTTATTCCTCCTGGGTCAAATCACATAACCATGTGAACTGAATAAACTCATTATTTCATGTATTACATGTGTGACTGTTTTGTATAGAATCAATTTTTATTCAATACGGATAGATTTCAGGTCATCTAAGCTTCGACACATTCACCATGCTGAAATTCAGTAGATGGTTAGGCTTGCGATATTTCGGAATACGTTTTCCCTTCTCACGGATGGTTCTGCGTGTTGTCAGTTCTGTGAAATACAATGCAATGAAAGCAGCCTTAATTAGTCTATGGTGTACGTTTCACGTACTGCATGCAACTGATGAATGTGGAAGGTGTTTCTCTCACGCGGCCTCCCTTACTACCTATATCTCTGGGTGATCGATATGTGGACGGGTGAATTACTGATTTCTCGAGGGTACTATTTCCTAGCCGGAAACTAAAGGGAGTTTTTTATTTGTTCGAGGACTGTTTTTTGACTGGAATGAGGATTTTATTCCACAACCTACCGCATCGCTTTGAGTTAATTGTCCCCTATCGGGACAGATTAAGGCTCTCTGTGGAGTTCCACAAGGATCCGTACCTGGTCCGTACCTCTTCCTAGCATTGACAAACGACCTACCAGCTGTCCTTGGAGAAAAGAAAACTTTAGATGCAGCTAACTTATGATCTAAGTCTAGTGACATCGAATTCAACGTGGCCACTTCGCAAGCACTGATGATGTCATCTCGGCTGATGATGAAACGTTTGCAGACAAATTGCTAAGCCCGGCGAACAGACGAATACATTGGACTACATACCAATTATGCTATGCCAGTTTGAAAGGCACTTGGAAGTCCACAGAGAACAACAATCGAAGTTTTACAATCTAAAACCTACGATGAAAGGCTGCATGTTTTCGGACTCTGTTCATGTGAATACCGTCGAAAACCAGGGGACGTGACCCTCGTCTATCAATTACAACATTCAAGTAACCTTCCTTGTAGTTCTCTACTGACACTACCCAGGAGTTGGCACCTCAGTGGGCATCCGTCTAAACTTTAGCTCCATAAACGTTGACCAGAGTAAAGGCATCACTCTTTCAACCGCAAAGTTTGTCATACATTGAACTCTCTTACACCTCTATTTGTTTGTGCTCTAACGATCGATTCATTCATGTTACGGCTCGAACCATTGAACAATCCAACTGGTCAGCACTTGTGAGAGAAAGATATAATTTACTATTCAATTTTTTACTACCAACCGAACTCAGTGTGTAAAGATTGGATTCCGTAAGCATGAACTTTTCGATTTACCCATAATAAACATTTGAATTTGAATTTGAAATAGTCACGCAATTGGAGCGACTAATACTGGAGGAAAATAAAGACAAAATAAACAATTTCCTTGTGTTTCAAAATACACTTAGATTTCGGTGAGCACGATATAAATCCGATTAGAAAAGAAATCGGTTTCCCATTAAGTGCTGCCCTATGCTTTCAATTATTTTTCAAACGACAAGCAAATGCTAGTTTGCTTTGCTGTTTGAAAACAGCAAATGAATCCAACTTTCAAGGTTTGAGAAACATTTGACCATGTACCATTTAGATTTCCTGCGTAACTGATCGATTAAAATTGTAATGGTTATCGAGTTTTTCAGATAAATGAGTTTCAGAATGACATATACCATCATTTATTATGATACATGTATAGCTTTCATACGATTGTAACATACTATTGATGCACTTGAGTAATAGCGCGTGAACCCTTGTTTGCAAAAACATGCCTGCTTATGTCTCCAGAATTCTACGTATAATTGCACAGAAAGCCGAACAAAGCAAGCAGAATCAGCAAAGATATGACGAGAACAAGTGAAAATAACACGAACAAGTTAGGTATTCAAGGGTTTGATCGAGAATTTGCGTGAATGTATAAATAGAGGTGCACGTTGTTCTTGTCAGTAGCGCATTTTAAGTGACTCCTGTCGTACAAACGGACCATATCAGACTTGCCAAGTTACATCCTAAATATAATAGCGCATACATGTACGAAGTTTTTTGAATTTTTCATTGAATTTCTTTCTGTAAATGAACACAGTATATTGATTAGATACATCCTGTGTTTGGGACTGCCTTAGGTTTCCTGGACAATCAATCCCTCTGTCATCTTATCTGACCCGATACGGATCAGGCGTCTGATCGAGAGACTTCATATTGGTCAATAGATTTGCAAACAAATGTTTAGGCTTGTTTTTTGTTTCCAACCTTCCATAAGTTTGAGGTTGGTAAACAAGTCACACGTGTCGAGTGAACTACCCGGAGTCTAGTATCACACGAATACTAAAACAACAACTTTATAAACATCATCAGTATCATTTTCTCCTACTTGATTGCTTTATTTTCTTCATGTTCATCTTCATCTTCTTAATGCGTGTGTGTCATTTTACTGTACCCCGAAATATATTTTTCGTTTCTATCCTCATCAACACGATGCTATCGCACGGCATCGACCTCATGAGGACAACAAACCACACGCATGTGCCGACTTTCAGGTTGCAGTCTGGCAATTCACAACCACATGCTCAATTTCTATTCATCGAATCTAGCTTTCTCATATGTCATGTGATTGTGCAGGTTGGGGGATGCGTGACTTGTTGATGTAGACAACTGAATTGCTCTCCCTCTCTCTCTCTGTTTCTTCCACTGATTCTTGCTTGTCTTGTTATGTTTCTGTTCTAGCATGTTTCCATTTTTTGGTCCACTCTCTAATCATCTGAAAACAAAGCTATCCTGTGCAATTGCACCAACAGATTAGGGACAATTTGTTGTTTCAACTCTCTGGTCTTTTTCCAAGTAATTGCGAATACCTAATACTTGAGATTGAAAAGCAACGCAAAATTATATCCCACTACTGTAAACGAAGCTGCAGACCAAAATACACATCCGAGGTAATCTCGGTATTCACTGACGTGATACAATAGTTATATACAGGGAACAGTGTGATTACGTCAAACGGAAAATGTTGAAAGCAGGCAGAATTGGCTCATTTAGCCCACACGAGCTCCGACATAACTACCAGAATGACGGTGTATACCGCTTGTCATATGTATACCGCTTTCATCAAAGCCTAATCAGATTATCTGCACGAGAATTGGAAGGCAGAAGCCGTTCTCTAAGCTTTTCACAATTGATACAGAAATCAATAGAATCCTAATGCGCTAATACGTTGATGAGGTTCGAAATCAGCTATTGTATTAAACAACATTTTTTTCCGATTAGCGATGTGAGAATAGATGTGGTGAATGGGTTCGGTGAAAAGCTCCGAAGTAAAATTAGTTTCTTGCAAGATAAATTAGTCGGCGGTATCTTCACTCTGTCATTCAGATGCTTTACGAAAATGGTTCCTCTGATTAGATGACAAGATCGTCCTAATGTGTGGGTTCCGTCGGAACTGATCCAGAGTAATGAAAGATAATTGGGTTTCCAGACTACTGCTACATACAGTGTTGTAAAATTGCACATCTATGGGCGTTGGTGAAATTTCCGAATGGACCCGTGCCCATCGCAGTGCACGGATAGAACTGCATTTTGTCCAGTATAGGAGGTTAAAATGATTTGCTTTTCAGTGTTTCACGTGGTGAGTTACTTTGACGTTGACCAAATACATTCAGACTTGTAATATGTACAATACAAATGGCGATATTTATTACGAGGTCATTTCATGGAACGATTATCTTTTACACTAGTTTTATTTTACTCTGTGACACAAATCGATGAATGAATCAGCTCTAACGAATTGCAAAACATTGTCTGGTTTTGGGAATTACAACGGCGATTGTTGTTACGACAAAGAATGTCTGGTATGATTCAGGTTAAACGTTTGATCTGTAGGTGATACAGACTACACATATCACTTAACCATGGTTCATCACAATAGAGTGAAGGATATTGAGGAAATTAGCTTGTCTTAGCCACGACGAATGAAAACCAAAACACAAAGGCGTTGGTGACAACGTTTTGACTATCTTGGAAGGCCTTTTTCAAGTCGTTTAATCGGTTGATCTCACGTTACAAGCAATTCTAAGGAGATGGGATGATGACATCGTATAGAACTCGGATGTGATTCGAGCATGCGTGTATGTGTATGTGCATGTGTGTGTGTGTGTGTGTGTGTGTGTGTTGGTGATCGTTCGACAAACGGTTGGGGCGAGTGAAATTGGTTTGACCTTTAGGTCAAAACGTGTGAAATTATTCACTTGGCATGTGGGGTTGGGGCGAGACTATTTTGTATGCACAAGTGTTGATTGTTGCCATACCTGCGGAATGACTGCCCCATCGGATCGATTGATTGCCTTAGGTTCAGCGTTGCTCCGGAGCGCTTCGGCTACCAAACGTTCCATGCGACTTCTGAACCCACGCTTCAGAATGCGCGGGTTTTTGAAATCAACTGCATGTCCTTCTCACATTACGCGAGCAGCGATTGCGGAATTGTATTGAACTCGATTCCAACCTGTTGAATTGTTTGGAATTTCTTTTCGTTAGACGCATATGTTCATTGATTCGTTTGTCTAGGCTTCTGGACGTTTGACCGATATACATAACAGGACAATCTTGACAATGCATTCTATAGACCACGTCAGAAGTGTCCCCTTTTGCATGCGGGTCTTTGAGGTTAACCAGTTTGGAGTAGATTGTGTTAGTGTTTTTGAACACAACCCTCATGTTTACACGGTTGAGTATCCGTCGTATGTCTTCGGACGTGTTATTACGATATGGAACCACAACAGTTGTCAGCCAGTCGTTTTTTTGGCTTAGTTGACTGCAGTGGGTTGATATTTCGGCGTTTGATTTTTTCGATAAACTTCTTCGGATATTCATTATCTTCTAGTTCTTTAGTAATCCTCTTCATCTCTTGACGATGCGCCGGGACATTTGAATGATTGACTCTGCCCCGAACCCACCAGGTGATTCTAAGTGCAACTTATTGCGCAATAAGTCGCCAACGAACAACGTGCGTCAGGTGATGACCACAGTTTGCAGTGCCAGCACTTTTGGATCAGTTGATGATTTGCACCGGATCCCAAAGTCTAGTTCCTAACACGTGTTTTGCTTGGGCTCTACCGAATTCTGTTTTCTGCGGTAGGGACTTCCATAGTTTCCATTTCTCATGAACTAAACGGAATAAGTTTATCGAGCGGATTGTTGTAGTCTGCGCGTTTAATAAAGCCAGGTGGCCAAGATTTGAGAGTAATCATTGGCTCCGTTGTATTCTATGTTAATTTTGTGATAATGACAATCTCTGTCTACTGTTTTTCTTCACGGAACTTCGAGTGATCACTTAGATTCGTATGTGAAGTTTCACATTTCAAACTCAGAACAATGTGAGTAGAGTTCACGGGTGTATGAGTTATTGAACATGTTCTGACAAATCTAATCACATTTTCCAGAATGATTAAGCAATCGCACGTGATTTTAATCGGTAAACGCACAGTAATCAATTGTGCATGCACCATTTGGTTTGTCTTTTGCAGTGTTCATGCCGCTCCTTGTGTAACCAACGGCATCAGTAATTTGTGGATTTCAAAACATAGTGGCAAAACTTCAAAGTGACTAAAACGGGTTTACCGGTGTGTGTTCTATGCGTTTTCTGACTGGTTGATCACTTTCTATTGATTTAAGGACTGCAGCTAAGTGGAATACGATTAGCCTACCGAAGCTTTATTTCGTTCAGCCCATGTGTTCGTAACATGCATTGTCTCCTCCACCCACAAAACCGTCTACGGTGATTTCGTCTCATCCTGTGTCGTATGTGTGTCTGTGTGTTTTGAACGTGTTAACAACAATCAACAGCAAACACCATTAACTTACAGTGAACAGGCAAACCACTAAGTTCGGCTTGACAAATCGATTTGTTGAGTAATATCGCAGAGTAGGTGTGTCGGATAGGTTTGCCAAGCTCCAAATTCAAACAGCATTGGTGGTTTATTGTGCCACCGTGTCCCTTGGTACTCTCATCATCCGATTTGGAAATCAAAAATGATTGCACAACGCATTCAAGTGGCTGTATGTCTATTCCCGCCTTTCAATACTCATGCATTATTTTTAAATATATATATATATATATACATAAATACATGTAAGTGAGTGATATAACCCGAAAAATCAACCCAAAACAAACAGGACGCACAAATGCAGCTGTTGTTATATTCGCTAGTTGTGCTTCTCGGCATCAATTTGTGGCTCATTGAAGGTAGTTTCTTTTCCGCGCTAACATTTTGTGTCCAGCCAGTCAACTGTACACTTGTTATCACTGTACTGGGTGCGCTCAGGGAACAAACACCAGTTTACCAACGCATGATCAGTGTGCATGGTGTGTGGTAAGTGTTGCCATCAGCATATTTGTATGCATAAATATATATATATATATATAAGTGTATGTATATTTATATATAACAATGCTCTTCTTGTGTAGCACCTGATCTCTGTTCCGACGCAATTTTGACGAAACGAAACAGATGAACTCGATCCAAAGCTGCTTGATGATGTCCTTTTCCAGGAAATTTTCTGAAGGTTGCGAAACATTATCAGTAATCGCACGTTTGGTGTCAATCCAGAGCAAATCATAATTTTTAAGCTTTGCCCTCTCATCCATCCTTTGCAATTGGAAAACCTTCGATGCACCATATTATTCTCAAATATTTGTCACCAAGCTGTCACTTTTCTAAGTTTTCTTTTCCGAGATATTTTGAAATAAAAATGGATCTTAGCATTTATACAGTTATTTTTCCTCTTCAGAGCGAAACTCCCAAATTCGTGTTGTAGTAGGTCAGATGTGCACTGATACGTAGATGGAGTTCGAAACCGTTTTTTGACGATTGGAAACAATGAATCAATGTTTATATATACCGTTCAACCCAGTGGAAACGTTTTGTTGTATCCGTTGCGTGTAATTCATGTCCTCCTCAGCGATTTTTCCTCGCGTTTTCTTACAGATACAAGAAACATACATCAACAGTGCTTTGAACGCAACCGATCGGGTATGTGCTAATCAGTGTCAAGGAAATTACGACCAAGTTGTTAACGGGAACGGACAACGACGTGTTTGTTGTCAAGGCGACAAGTGCAACAAGGACTGGGATACTGGTAAGTTTTCTCAGGGTTTTGAGTACATCAAACATGCACTAAAATTTGTCATCACATCCTTGGTTGCAACTGACAGAAGTAAACGGAGCCGAAATAACTGCGGTGAAATTGTGGTCTTATTAAATTCATTATCTTCGTGGAACCAAGGCGATCACATCGGTTGCGAATGCCTCCGGTGGTGGTCCAATTGTTTAGGTTGCCAACTTGTGACCTGGGTGTCCCGGGTTCGAACCGCTCCACTACCACTCGTCTTCCCGATTTCTGTATTGTTCCAGACAGCCTTCATATGGCGGTGGCCTCCTTTCTGAGAGTTGACTGTACATTCATAGATGTGTAATGCTCAGCACCTACCTTGAAATGCAGAGCCATGCTCAGATTTTCTCAACACAACAACAGACATTTCAACTGATATTACAATCCAGAAGCATTCGCAAAGCCGCGTTGTCATAAATTTCACAACACTCATTATATCTTTTACCATGGAGTTTCTGTTTTTAAATAGACAGGAAAACAGGTAACTGATTATTGTATTTTTTATAAAATATACCACAACCAACGATTCGTACAAATTTGTCTAAATTAACATGTATCCTTCATTAGGTAATGACAACTAGCTCAAATTCAAGAATTCAATGAGAACACCGAACCTTTTGTATCGGATCTTGTAGTAAAACTGAAATGGAGAGTATGTTATCAAAACAACAAAAAAATAAACCGATTACAGATGACGTATCCATCTGTAACTGGCAACCATGCAGCCTGTCCCTCGTGACATTTGTTGAGGCGTCCAAACTGCAGTTTTCTGAATTCTACTCTTTCAGAAGTAAAATAAAAAATATCCCCAATTCTGATTCGCCAGGAGGAGGTCTACAAATATACAGCACGTTCGAAAAAATCACTTAAGGGTGGAACATTTTTCCGGTTCACACTGATCTAGACTCCTCTCCGAAAACCCAAGGATTGTAGTTCAAAAACATGCCGGGTTAATTTCTATCTATTTATAGATATGCCCAACCAAAAGACGGCTTCTTTCTTCCTTCGAATATTTCACTCTTTCGGTCTTACAATTGTATCTTATGAGTTTGTCTCCCACTGAATTGTTGGTGTAATGTGGTTGAACAAACTCACGTGCTTCAACATTTATGAAAATCGAGGTGCTGGTAAGATAACTGCTACCTCATAGGGCAGGCATAGAAATTGTTTCAGGAATCCCCGACTCTGTGTCAAAACTGCCCATTTATGTTCAAAATGTACCGTAAAGTTGAAACTACTTCAATGCACCTGTTTTCGATCGCCGCACTCCTTACGAAGCGAATGTTTACAATCAGTGGATTGGAGTAGCAAGCAAGAAGAAAGTATCGCTCCGATCAAACTTGAGTCTACACGGTTGAGCACAGGAACACAGGAACCATATTTTATTCTCGTCGCAGTCCTGTTTTCGTCCAGGTCCTGTTTCACCAGGAATGTCCCTTTCGTTTCACAGTTGTGCTCCATGTGAACCTCTTCCCATTCCGTTTCCTGCTTCCCCATTCCAAATTGTGTTTTGCAGCGTACAAAGCCAGTCAACAACCAAAATCGTTGAAGTGTTATCATTGTACTCCGTGTGATCCAAACAGCAATCTATCTTTATCACAACACGACGGTTGCACGTGGTGCGGGGTAAGCAATCACTGAATGTTTCGTGTTTCCCAGTATCCTATCCAATTCGGCCTCCTTCTCTCACTCAAATAACATACCACGGCGGAGGTTAAGCAAGGCCAGTTTGATACACTATGACCGGTCGAGAATTGCGTTTTGTAGCAATGCGAGATTGCAATTCAAATTTGATACGAAATTTTTTCATGTGTTCAAACGCGGATATCTTCAAAGTTCAGATTGTGAATGTTTAGTCCTGGTCTCGTTTACTCAGCGATTGAATTGTTAGCGCGGGTCTCCTTTCAATTATTATCTATTGACCGTGTTTCATATTTTAACATTTGTGATGCATTGCGCCCAATACTTATTCACTTATCGATTATTGATGTCACATTTTAACTCAGATCGAAGAGACTTTTGTGAATGGCCAAGTCAATGTAACTAGTCGATTTTGTGGAGATCAGTGTCAAGCGTTTAATCAAGTTGACAAAGGCAACGGTCAACGACGTGCTTGTTGTCAAAAGGAAAACTGTAATGTGGATTGGAAGACTGGTGCGTTTCGCTGTCGTCAAATTTCTCATAGTTGTTTCCGGGTCACCTGTCTCTCCACCCTGTCCCTCCGGGAAGATGAAGTGATTTCACCGCAACCAGGTCTTTTCTTGTTTATATGAGAAATAATCGTTCCGTGAGAATCAAATCATTTTAGTCTAAGTTTTCTGTCTGACTCTCATGACATATACATACCCGATGTTTTATTTTCTTCCCAGTACAAAACAAAGTACTCCGTAGATCGAGTGATCAGCTCATATCTTAGAGATGCAGTAGTCTGCCATCATGACTGTATGAACTATTCGGAACAATTTCCTAATTCACGTACACTGTTTGTATTTTTTAATAGCCAACATAGCGTCCGTACATCAGGTAAGTAATCGATTTGGGTCCCGTGGCATAAAACGTTCATACCAAATAAACGATATTGATTGAATGCCTGAATCAATGCTTCACATCTGTGATAAAACCGAGAACCGCATTGATTACTAGCGTGAGTGCGTTTGTACATTTCACGATTTGAGGATTGTCTCTTCACGCACGTAAAACCAATGACCACAGGGCACTGCAAATCATGTCGATTTTAATTGTGAATTTTTGTTTGTGCCCATAGTTTGAATGAGCTCATATTGTGTGGCCATATCACGGATGCCTAATACAATTCGCACAGTAGATTCCTCGTTCTATCTAGCTAGAGTAACCAAAAGATAAAGCTACTTATATGGTGAGAGTCATAGGCATATGAGGTAAAATCATAACAGGTAAGTAAACACTGGAACCTAATTTTTTTGAAGCCTTGTTTAAAGACAGCATGTTAAATCCTAATTTGGTGTTAAATCCGGTATAAACAGAGTCCAATTTAGGGTACTAGGTGCTATCGAAGCCGAGTTCGAACCACAGAAAACGTACTCAAACAAACTAGTCTACTTGCCTTTCACGTACATGATGACTCATTGAGAACATTTATTGTACTTCTGGTTTCAGGTGCAAAACCTCGTCACAATGTTTGCTGTTTTGTTCGGTCTCATGGAATCCGTTTAAGTGTTTCAATTTGCTATCTTCTCAGAATGATTTGATTAACTCAAATATATACTTTTCAATTCTGAACCCCTCTTTTCACTATATCAAAGCATTGGACAGCATCAGAGCACATTGAGAGAGGGCTTCTGGTAAGAATGACAGGTTGCAAGAAGAGGAGACACGGTTGAAAAACGCATAGGATAAAAGCTTTCTTTTGGATAAGCCTCCGGACTCAGATAATTGGTCGAAAAGTGTGCATGCGTACAACCGGAGGCTCGGACGATTCTAATTTGTCAGTCCTGGCAATCAGTTCAGAAGGCACCGATGGCTACAGAATGACTGAGCTTTAGGCTATCCCGATCTCATGTTTTCATCTCCCAGTATATACTGTCATGCGCGCATTGAGTACGTTCCTCGGTCGCATGTGACATAATTATCAATCAATAATAACTTCCTTATGCTTCTGAGATATAATTAGTTATATATTCTTCTTCGAAACATGTACTGAATATGTATGTAGCATGAAATCAGACGTACACGAAAAAAAAGGAACGCAGTTTTGCAACCGCCAACCTGTTGGTCATCATCGTTAGTATTGAGTTACTGAACGCTAGAGAAGAAGGAGGAAAAGTTGGACCAATTGGGGCTAATCCGTGATGCACTTCAATTATCGGTAGTGTACAAATGGACAACAAAAACGCACTGTTCGATTTGATTTAAATATGATACACGTCAAAATTTTATATGTATAAAATTAAACTTAAAATTATCACGAAGGAAGTGATTACATATCGGTTCACCAGGAAGCATACACAATAATCACTCGGCGACTGGACAGTTAACCGAGTTGATTCACATTGTCCTCACACGATTTGGTACAACCCATCGTTGAATGTCTATTGCGAATAACTGAATGCGGTTGCCCTACCACTAACTTCATAGGAAAAATCTCAAACTTCAACAGGATTTTCAGAGTAGCTGACTGTTGAATATATTGTTCGGTTTTGATGTTTCCAAAGAATAGAGTAATGAGATTTGTCCGCTGTGTATGACCGACTGGATTCAGTTTTGTTACCGCATCGAAGTACTGGATGCTAAATTCACAAAGTACAGTCATGAATAGGGAGTGCGTGTTCTTTTCATCGTGTGTAAACTGATCGCAGAAGTAAACCAGATGGTTTGTTATTCTCAGCTAACCACAAAATGATGAAAAACCTCGTTTTCACCTATTTTGCAGTCATGACAATACATTATTATTATTATTATGTATAGCAGACAGAACAAAGTGTGACGAAACGTTCGTTGCTAGTGATTCGTTGCTATCCCAATACATCCCAATTATTATCAAGCTATTTATATTTCTATACATGTTCGTTTAAATGTGCATTGTGGTTTCTTATCAAGGCAAGTTTGATGCCGTGTGCTTGTCACAGGGGAAGCGGTAGAATTTCGACTGCACACCCACTTCCTCTTGTGGACCCAAAAACGATTTGTGCAGGCGCTTACGTTTTTTTGACCCATCCCCTCCCCCCACACACAATATCCCAGTTGGTCCCAACGATCGGATCACCTGACAATTATGCAACCGTTGACAATCCCATAACCTGTCCAAGGACGACATTGGCACCAATCAACCTACGATGTTCATTTATCCTTTTTCAAATCAATTGTTTTGCTTTTGTGGTTGGGTACGTATACATAATATAAACATGGAGGTATTTATTGTGATGTATTAGCATGACCACGAATCACTGGAAAAAAGCTTCGCCACTCGATATTCTATTTGAGATGTGCACCGTGGGACTGTTTAGACAATATATATCACTAATTTGAGCAATAATTTGTTCTCAAATATGCAAATTTATATCATACATTACTGGGCTTGATTTCATATTCATAACCAATATAAGAATCACAAGGAACCAACAGATTTTTATTTACTTACTTTGTCATCAACATGTTTCCGAGGTTGAGTACGGTGCTGTGAAAACTAGCCGATTTGGACAGTTTATGCATTTTTCACTTTTCGGACCGAACACGAAATGAAAGTCCATTGAATCAACCAAATTCATCTCTCATTGGTCGCCATAAGCGTTACGATTTGACTAGATCCATAATCGCTTCGGTTCACCTGTACTGGAAGCCTTTTGCAATAGGTAGGTAGGTATTTGCATGTTATTTTGACTGCCATTTTCTGGATGGCAGTGGAACACGTGCTCGCTCCGAAGAATATGCATAAACGGAGAACGTCACTTGAACATAGCAACGGTTTGCGAAGTCCACAATGATTAATGTCCGTGCAGATTGCAAACTGATACTCTAGTACAAAACATTAGTTTATAAATTTTACTCAACTGTCCAAAATGTTTTTCTCGTAAGAACACATAATTTAAGACCGAACCATGTGAAGCCAGCTAAGTGGTGTTGGCCAAGTGGTTAGGTCAAGGATTGGCGACCTGGGGTACCGGGTTTGAACGGTTCCACTGCCGCCCGTCTTCCCAGGCAGCCATTGTATGGCCGCGGCTCCCTTCTCAAATGATGACTTTACATTTGAGTATTCAATGAATGAAAAAGAAATGAAACGATGTTTACATTCACATTTTTAGTGCCCATGCGCCTTACTACGACAGGAAAGCCGCTATTACTGTTCCTTTGATTTTTCCGTGTGGCAGTCAGTTTTAATCCAAGTTGAAAACTCAATTCATTGTGCCCCAACGGTAGCGTCTAAGCAATCAGGCTTCTTGGGGTTGGATCCCAGAGGCCCGAAGGCTTCAGACGAATTTGAATAGATAATGATCCGGTAGTCAAGACACATTTCAGAATCCGGGAGAATGTGAACACAGATTTGTTTTGGATGCGTTTCCTCTCCCATTATTACTTAAAATATAAATCGAGCTTTATTGATCTGAATGTCAAATGCCGAAACTAGTTTTTTTTAGCAAATTGCTTCTCAGTTGTTTGGTCTGTGGAACCTATAAGACCAAAATCAATTGATAAACTTATTGATTTACTGTGATTTACTGTGTTTATCAATGTCTTCCAAGTTTCACTTATCGACCAATTTTAAAACGATGAATCTATGTTGGTTGTCTTGAGATTGAATCAGTTGTTCAAAGGAAGACATCGGTTTGACCCTTTAAGTTAAGTAAGTTTGTTTTATGCTTGCAGCGGAAACTGTAAAAAATATTGTGTAACCTTCTACTTCCTGGCGAGACAGTGAGGAAGAAAATTGGATCCTATTATGAAGAAATTATGATGGATAGATTAATTTCCGTACCTAGTGCCAGAACTTGTCTCGCTATCAAGTCATGCAATCATTTTATCTCACCTTTGCCTTACAAAGAAAATAATGTGTCAGCGGTTGTTTTTCGCTGACTTGCACTCTCTGGTATCACCAGTACCCTTAGCGTTTTCAACAGTGAAAAGCATACTCATGCAGTATGTTTCCGGAAACCGAAAATCGTAAAAAGTGTCACAGTGAAACTGTCAAAAGGACAGAGAAGTATGGTGATGAACACAAGAAAGAAATCCGAATGAAAGATCACTTAATAAGAATAATTCAATCAGTTGTGCATGTTCAAGCTTCTTTGTTCCTTTGTTTCAATTTATTCTGACCAGGTTTTTCGCATTCAACTCACAATTACTTGTGAGTAGTGTTGTGGGATAAATGATATTGATTGATTTGAACTGACCATCCATCGGAATCCACCTTCACGAAACAACATTCGGAAGAGGTAGACTCGAGTTTTGCTCCTATTAGAGCTCATCAGTAGTGCATAACCACTGTCATGTTCGGCATTTGAACAGATTTGTCAATTGTTAATACATTTTAGTTTAGCAAAAGTGAAAATTGATGCCTTCAGTCTTGAAGGAAAATTCTGAGGTGATCATTGATTACTTTTTCCAATACAGTACCTCGCCTAATGGGCATATGACGGTAATCTGTCAGATCAACAGAGTGGTGAAGCTGGTTTCTCCACAAACCGGAATTAAATAATGGTCAGCATTGAATCCGATTCAAGGGAGAAATAAGTCATGAAACGAGACAATTTCCAGTCGTGAGCCCAAAAGGAATTGCGTGCACATTGATTCAATAACTGGACAATTTAGATCGATAGGAAGCAGGGAGAAAGAGTCTCACACTTGCCTCATTTTTCTCGCTTTTCTGTTGTTAGTTGGGTAAAAATTCTATGAGATGGGAGGAATCTGCTAGGGTAACCACTATGATTGAATGCAACCGCATGAAATTCATGATTACGTGAACCCGAGAGGTTATTAGAATGATGAAGTCAACCTTGTGCTATTCCACGGGTGACAGTTGAAACTGACCGGTGAGCAATCGATCATCTTCGTATCTGATTTGGTGAAAATGCGAAATGCCGTCTGTCAACTGAACTCATTCGTCTTTGATTGCAGTACAAATATCCGGATCGATTACAGTTCTGAAAGCTGAGTAATACGAAACAAAAGGCGTTCTACCTTTAATGCATGCAGGTGATTTCGTGAAATGGGAATGAAGCGAAATTATTATGAGAAAGACACATAACTTCCAATGCGACGGTGAACACAAAATTAGAACCGAAAATGAGGAAATTAGGAATTTATATTTGTATAAATTTTGCAAGCTGAGATATGCTTACGTCTCAGTTAAAAATTGTACACCGGTCGTCACACCCGAGAAAATATCAAGTATGAACAAATTCAACGGAGTGCTGTGTAAAAAATATGTAAATGTCTCTAAAGTTTGATTCAGTCAATTAAAAATTGACGTAATTCATTTATAACTCGGTATTTGTTGGTCAAGATGCGAGCCAGATACGGTACACTGGAGATTTCATTCGAGAGGGTAGGTACCGATAAGTGGAAGGAGTGATTGAGTAGGAGTGACAAGAAGATAAGTCAAGATGCAAATGATGGAAGAAGTCCTTTAGAATCTTATTAGCAAAGGTCATACAAGATTTCATATGACCAATAATACGTTCTGTGATGAATGACTCGGCAGAAAATAAAGATGCACGGCTTATTATCATCAATCCACAACGGACAATTTTAAGGTCTTGTTTTGATGGACCGGAAAATACTACAGGGAAGCAATACAGTAAAATAAGGAAAACGAATTACTTGAAAAAGAGAACAAAAATTGTTGCGGAGTGCGACATTGTCTGAGCTTTTGGAGCTGAAAGCAGAGGCACCGACGTTTTCGTATACATTTCTGGATGTGTGTCGACCACCAACGATTATCATCGATAGTAACTCCCAGATATTTGGCTTGGGCCACTTTAGACAAAAGGTTACTATTAAGGATTACAGAGTCTGACGGGAATGTAGAGCGGGAAGAACTAAAAATGCACTCCATGCACTTGGATGTGTTAAGATTAAGGCCAGACAGGTTTGTTGTGCACTCTGACAAATGTTCTCTTAAAGCTATCACGGGTAGGTTCGAAGTATTTCATTTTCACGATTGTTTCAAAATGATTAAAACATAACGATGATTTTATTTTTCCTTGTTCCAGTTGGTTGAAATAGCTTTATTCGTATTACTTTTGTTGTTACGAGCTCACGTTTGATGACAACTTCGAATGGGTTCCGAAGCATCTAGCATGCTTCATTTAAAGATCATTTCT
>UZAN01040383.1:31765-45618 GCA_900618425.1 Echinostoma caproni | reverse complement strand
TGCGACATTGTCTGAGCTTTTGGAGCTGAAAGCAGAGGCACCGACGTTTTCGTATACATTTCTGGATGTGTGTCGACCACCAACGATTATCATCGATAGTAACTCCCAGATATTTGGCTTGGGCCACTTTAGACAAAAGGTTACTATTAAGGATTACAGAGTCTGACGGGAATGTAGAGCGGGAAGAACTAAAAATGCACTCCATGCACTTGGATGTGTTAAGATTAAGGCCAGACTGGTTTGAAAACTGTTCGATTCAGGACAAATTTTCAGTGAAGGAGGAAAATTCCGAGGAAGAAGAAACGGTCTGACATAAAACGACATCGTCAGCACACTTTTGAATTTGAGCAGGATGTGGAACTTTAAGATCACTAACGAAAACAGAGAAAAGATACAGAGAGAGGACAGCGCCTTGAAGCACACCAGCATTATTGACTAGAGGACTTGAGGTATTATCACCAGCTTTGTGCATCGGATTCTTCCGGTGAAATATTCAGAAAGCCACGAAAGCAACTGTCTCGGGGTGCCAAAAAATTCAATCTTAAAGAGGAGGAATGAATAGGACAGGCCAATAATCGAAAAATGTAACAAACAGATTTGGCCGAGCTGTTCAATGACTTGCTTATAAAATGGACCAGAGAAGACACAGCATCCAAAGTGGATCTATTGGGTTTATACGCGAATTGAAGAGGATCAACGGGGATCGTGACAAGTGACTTTAAGCGACTCACGAAAGCTTTCTCAGTTAACTTCAGAACTACAGACGTCAATGAGGTGAGACGAAAACGTTTTGCAATAACAGTTGAGGAAGAGGTCTTTTGAACAGGTATTATGGTCACTGGTCACCAGGTATCGGTGATCATCTGTGCAGCAGGAGACTCATGGATGAGAGCTACCATCGTGCTAGTTAGACAGGTTGCTCTAAACTTAAGAAACACTGGAGAAAGACCAGCGGGGCCCGCAGATGACGATGGTTTGAAGGAACGTAGAAGCTTAAAAATTTCATCATTGGAAAAGGGGAACAGATCGAAATTAGAAACCTGACATGGGAACTAAGGTATCTGGTCATCGTTACTTTTGCCTTCGTAGTGATTTCAAACGAGGAAATGCAATTTTTTCGTTGCAGACAAATAACGTTTCCATGAGACAGTAAGAATAGAAAATCAATTTCATCTCTTCGGTGAAAAGACTGACACAGTTAAGAAGTGATGAACAAGAAGGAAACCAGAATTGGGCAACCGTTATGGAACGACGGAGAAGAGAAATGCGGGTTGATGAAAAGTTTCGGAGATGTAACCTTATCTGGTTTGGTCGTATGAATGTTGGATATGCTGAGCGAGAGTATATCTTTGGCCTTAAGAGAAGAAAACAATGATCACTGGTAGCGACTGGGGACATTAGTTTGAGAGAAAACAAAGTGGGATGGTATGTTATTACCCTATCCAGGAAAAGAGCTGCCTCCGGTAGGATAATGAGACAAGCCAGACAAACGAAAAGATAGCAGAGGAAAAATGCTCGCATGGTAGAAGTCACCAACAGCCAAATGAAGATTATTATCTAATATTGGCACCAAAAGCGGGATGTAATGATCAAAGAAAGATGATATATCTGGTTGGAAGCACGGAGGTATTTACACATTAGTAATGATTGTACTTTTATATCGGGAAAATCAGGAATGACAACAAAGGGATAAACAGTCAATGGATTTTTCAGAATAGCTGAAAACCACTTCAGACTTGCCAAACCGAGAAGTGTTGATGTACATTGCCACATCGCTTCCAGTTTTCTTTCTGCTATGTTGTCTATCCTGCGGGTAGCAGTCGAAGCCATCTATCTGCATGAGAGCATCCTCACCGTTTCGATGTAAACAGATCTCTCTTATGGATACGACACATGTGTTGTAATGGATGCTTGTGTTTGGTGAGGAAGTTGAATCCAAAATCTTTGCCAAGAGAGAGCGAACGTTGGTACTGACCAATGACGGCACGGTCATCCTGGCACGAGGAGTACCATTAAGGACACACTGCTACCCGGCACGCTTGCTCTTCTTGATCCAAGCAGATTACTTGTGTGAGCCATAGAATTACGAGATTTCAATCAAAGCATATCCTAAAGAGAGTAAGTATGGGTCCGGAACATGGTTGATTTCGAGCTAAGCATAAAATACAGTGAGACGACGAGCACAAAATACATAGCGCAGCCAATCAAAAGGTGCGCAAATTTTCAAGAAAAGGAAGTACACAAATTATGGCAGAAAATAATATCATTCTTTCTGTCAGTTCAAAATCCCTCCTTACGGTCCCATCAAATGCTAATCTTTCCTGCAATAAATGCGTGAGAAAAATTATTTTATTTACCTAGAAAAAGGATAAAATAATTATGTGTTCGAACAGGAAGAATGAACCCTCATTTCAGGTGTTTTACTTCTGGAGGGTGACTGGATTTTCATGATGATTTTGATGCCCTGCTAAACGATGAAGATGATTTGTACAGATTTTTGAATAGTTTACCAAAAATAAAAAAAATATCAACTCCATTAATGAAGTAAGGAATAAAATGTTTTCACCTTCTGTCACAATTTATGGCTGATTGAACTAGGGGAAATTATTATTGGTTGAAAACACTACCTGGTGAACGTATGAGATTGGCTGACTTTAATTATATCTTACATTGCATCCCGTAAAACGTGATCTATATATTAGTTACTCTCAGCCCACCTCTTTAAGCAACAATTCTTCTTTTCTTTGAATTTCTATGATGACGGTTTCTCATGTATTGCTTTCCCTTTATTTTCCGTTCGTTGTACGTCAAAATACACCTGACGTCTGGCATTTCGGTGCAGCATTTTGATGTCCCATTTGCACTTGAAGCCGGTTTTCACTGACATAAATTGTTCAGTAGTTATCCGCGGTGGATAAAACCGAAGTATTCCATTACAATAATATTGCATGAAAAATGTGTACATTGCGCCTTTTCTTCTCTCCAAGTAACGGGAAGAAGTATTTGAATGTCTTCCATCTACTCATTAGTAGATGGTGCTTACAAAAGACAATTTTCAGTGACACCAATGAAGTATGGCTATGGAAATGCTGTTGTTGTGGCCAAGAGAATGACAGGCGTAGTAAATACAGATGCAATGGAAAGATGGGTTCACTAAGCAAATAACCGACTGCCGTGCCGAGGGCAATAGACATTTTGCAAAGGAAAATCAATTACTTTATCCACTCGGTGGATGTTCGGTCCCTGCGTCACATATCCGATGTGGACCTATCTTATGACGCGATTCATAATCCTGAGCGTGCGATGCAACACGTAAGTAGTCAGACATGCAAGAATTTCCAACTCAGAGGAAACATTTACAACATTATACTACGCTGATGAGATCATAATAACTTTGTTTCTATACTTAAGTGGACACCGATGAGTAACTTTCCATTAATTTTTAGTCTGTCTTGCATTCCCACTCAAGCATTTCTTTTTGAAATCCATGCATTTTTTTGATAATAACGCTTTGCTTAGCTGAGAACTTATCTAGCTGTAGATCATAGATCCATCGCTTTTTTTGAGACTGTGGTACCTTTCTACATTCAATATAATCCGTCTTACAGCTGCAATTAACTCACTGAATTTCGGTACTTTTAATTGCACACTGTTGCGTTCCAAATTACGTAGGAAAATGAGCACACAACGAATTAAGTAGTACGTTTATTGTAAACAGCAAATATGTAGACGGTTCACAAACCGGAGAACAAGCAGGAACGATCAACGTGTAGGAAGACAGGCAGGCATTTGGACACCGCCTCACACGTTGCACTACATGCGAATAACGTTGAGCCAGCATTCAAAAAATCAGTCAATCAATGAACCGATCAGTCGATTGGCCGCAGGCATGTATGGACACAAATCAGTCAGCTGTAGGCTCCAGAACACTTCACTGCTTCATCTCTGTCCGACGTACTTAGCTGTGCATACCTGATCGATCCACGTGGACTCGAATCTGAACCCGAGGAGTTCCAAACACGATATCCAAACCACGGGGATGTTCGAGTTTGCTAACAGGCTCTAATTCAAACCTACATTACACAGCTCTCATCCAGTCAGAACGTATTGTGATTTGTTGTACGGAACGAAAGAAAGAATTTTCCTAATTACTTACTGTTACAATTAAACGTGAATTCCATGAAAATGCTAGTAGGTCAATCCTAGTTGCGGTCGTCTATGCTTGATTTCATGATTCAACAGAGAGCCTTTGTGTAACTTCGTTTGAGAGCTACACCACGTTTGGCTTCTTCATCGAAAACGGACCACAAAAATATCACTGAAATCATGTAGCGCTGCTTCTTCATCCACCTTGGGAATCATCAGTGGCGCACTGGCACTCATATTACTGGGATTCTTATCCGAACAGGAAGATTGTGATAAAATAAACTATCCGAGATAAGCCATAGTAGGTCTCTTTAAGTAAAGTTTTAAACCAGTAACATGAATCATTGATAAACACTACTAATGGCCACCCCACCTATAAAAATACCACATAAACCGCATCCAGACAACAGACCTGTTAAATATGTACACCCCTCGTTGAAGAAGAACATGAGTCGCTAAACTGTAACGAGTAGGTTGCAATTGTGTCAAAATGATCCAGAAGATCAACACATGAACCACCAACCACCACTGATTTGTTGGGCTTGTCAATGCTGGCAAATTAGATGAAAAGTTTGACCAGTCATGTGCTATTCGATGCGCATGAGTTACATTTGAACTTTCATCACATAACTTGAGTTCAGTGATCGACCTACAAACCAGCTTGCAGTTAGGTGTTTGATTGCAGTTAGGTTAGAAATGTGAGATCAATATCACACTCTCTACTGCATGTTGTGCTTCTTAACAAATCATGCACATCTACAATTGAACGCTTAAAATCTGATTTCGAAAAGAACAAGCCATATCTGTCCATCTAACTCTTGAAACTGGCTAAGAAGTAGCGACAGTGGTCTTACTTGGTGGGATACACTTTACACCCTATCGAAAGCACTTATCTTTTTATCGAAATAGATGATGAAACGCATAGCAAAATATAACCAATACGAAACATTAGTTGTTGTAACATCATATCTAACAGATTACTCAGATGAGCAGTTGTAATTCGGTCTTCCCTTGAATGTATGAAGGATGGGACGGTGGGATACAGATTTTTTGGAGTGATACTATGAAGATAAACTAGAACTACATCGAACGGTATCACTTCAAAGCAAGTTCAATTCGATTGTTATAAAATGCCGTCTTCCCTATTCTTTAATTCGTGGAGTTGTACCACAAATAAACCACCCATGCCCGGATTTGAATCCCAGTTCAGGCGGTAGCTATGCAATGCTAAATACCTTTAACAAATATAGACAGCATTTTAGTGATTACAGGACTTTTATGCGGCAGTGTGCGATTGTGAATCAACTATTTTGCTTTTGGAGTGAAAACTACCGTCGATTGTCAGAGGACGTGCGTGATGCATTGCTGCGAATCAAACTGATATCAAAACATTTTTCTTAAAATAGTATCATTACCAGAATTAAACCAGCTAACACGTCATCTCACTTGCCGATGAGAAGATAATTAATCAATGTCACTGGAAATTCTCAGTTGAACAAACAGTGTAGTTGCAATTGCTAGGCTTTGGTGATGCATGCATTCATCTTGAGTGGTTCTATCAATCCTTGTTTGCGCCAGAAATGAGTTGCAGTGAATGTGAGCTTATATAAAGAGCTGTATAATCTATCGCTTTGAAAGCTTTCTTTCATCGCGTGAGATTTTTTAACTATCTGTAACGATTATAGTAGTAGTAGCAGGGAATTTGGAACACGAACCACGCAATAAGAATCACCGGACACGAATCAAGGATTAGCTATCACGCACTTGATTACGGAAGCACTGGACCGCAATGGCACGAACTCGCAATATCCCAGGTGAACGAGACGCGAGGAAAAAGCCACGGGAATAGGAGTACGTAGTTCATTTATTGAAAGAAATTAGGGCGAATAAATAATATATACAAAAGAAGATGATTAGTTATCTAGGCTTCCACCAATCGGATTGCAATACTGCTTGCATGATTCTGCCTCTGCCTGCACTGTATCGGATTGGCTGGCACGATCTATCTATGGCGTGTAGTCGGACGCCGTACGCAGTTCATTGACATCAGCATTCAAAATTGATTGGACGCATGTGTCCGAAAACTGTGACGTTTCGCTCCAGGGTAGGCGTCATCTCTTTAGGCATGAATCACCACACTATTCAACGACCGATGACCGTACAGCTGAGCTCCGTATCGAAAATGAACAAACAGAAAATTATGATGCAGTGAATTGCATCATTTGTGGAGCATACGCAGATCTACTAGACAGCTGTTTGGACTGACGTGTGTCTCGTCAGTAATACGAATACTTCAATCCAACTGAGGCTGAAACAAGGGATCTTACAGGTGACCTACCCACGTGACCATTTGCTGGCTGATCGGAGCACCCTTTCATTTGGCCTATACATATTAACTGAAGAGAACTCAATCAAAAGTTGTTCTTTTGTAAATAAAACAATATATCGTGATAAATGTCACCAGTCAAATGTAATATGCATTTGGCGGTGGGGTTGGGTAATAGTTAATTGAAACTGATGATGACTAAGGCCCGGTTCTATTCCTATTTAAATTGGTGAATTTAAATAATTACACATCTGTTTTCCTGTGCCTCTGATCGCGGAGGTGTGGACTCGGTCAAGGAACAGGCTTTGGAGAGGACCAATTTGTCCTAATGCACCGTTTGGCACTACTGTCACTAGCACTGGATAAATAGTTCCAGTGTTCTATATTCACGGGTCTGTTACACCAATCTGATATATGCACCACACCAAAGGATAAGAGGGAAGATTGAAGCAGCGTACAAATTTGGGGGGATTTTCCCAATATCGGTCGAAACCGTGGGCTTGTTAATCTGGCGCCAAGTGAGTGACAAACTGAATGCAATCGTTTGTGTATTTTAGCCCAGAAGCAGGAAGATATTATTCATTTGCAGTTGCAATATTATATCAAACTTAGTAAGCAGCCCGAAATTGCCGTAAGTAACACTACCGTTTCGAAAGATGAGTCCGTCAGCCATTTTGAAATTACTTGTAACATAAGCTTTTGGGGGATCCGAATTTGTTGAGAGAAATAACATGATTAAATAGATAATCCTTTTACGTTTTCAGACCTTTAAATTAATTTATGAATTTTTGACTGAAGGTATTCTTTTATACTAGTTTTACTGCTTCCTAGTATTTTTCCGGTCCACAGCAGAAAGATCTTATTTTCATTACCAAATATGTTACACTTCTTTCCGTTCCGGGGCCATTAAATAGGCTGTGATAGTTAAATTTATGCCTTACAAATATTTTGAAGATATTTTGATAGATTTACCACCCGCATGTTGTAAAATAATAAACAGCACTGCTTCTACGCCCATCGAAATCGATCGATGTCACATAAATGTACTCATTGAAACGTTAGATTTCTTCCTGCATGGACCATCACACCCTCAAAACAGCATCATTCTTAACTTGACAGCATCGAACAGCTTTCATTGCTGGCTCGGAGAATCCCCTGCCACACTCGGTTTCTATCGCATTCATTTGTCTTTCTTTATTCATCTAATACACGTTTTATGTAAGCGCTTGTTCACAAAATCTGATCGAAAGTACATGAAGCTTGTAATTTCTCGACTTCACTTTTTTATCCCGATCTGCTTTGTCTAGGATCCAATCTGTTTAGAAATCTGGCAGATCTTACCCATTAATTATTTTCTCTCCTGAAAGAGGAGGATCGTAGTTTGTAATAGTTGACCATGAAGGAGAGTTGATGTTATGGGTTATCCATCGTTTGCGTTGCGTTAACATGAGCAAACAGGGCATTTTCCGAAATTCAAATCAAACTGAGATAGGGATGATTGATCAATCTGAATAGCACGGTTGATTAAATGTTCTGAAATGGTCACAATAGGGCAATTTCCTTAATCTGCCATCATTCACGATTAGTGGGGTATGCATTGGTAACTGAAAAAGAACAGAAGGAACATCAACAGCATACCAAAACGAACCAAAACAGACGCGGATATCACACGCAAATGTATTGTCCAACTGGGAATTCAGCCACTCGGATGGGTTGAGTGAAGCAAAGCAACTCGGTGCTCCTCAATTAATGACGGTGAAGTAATAGACCATGCCGGATAAAAATACCGATCAATACCCATGTCCGACTTCCGTCACATTTCTCCCCTCTCCTTAAATTGAAGCAACCCACTAAAATTTGACAGACGTTCCTTCAGGTCAATTAGGAAGAAGAAAAAATCACTGAACAAGTTGATATCCGTTCAAATCACCATCATCTACACTTACTGCATGCCTTCTTTTCCCTGAAACTTCTCGGGCGGTGCTGACCTGGCGGTTAGGGCACCAACTTGTGACCCGTGAGTCCCAGGTTCGAATCGCTCCAGCGCAGGCCGTCTTCCCAGGCAGCCTTTGTACGGCCGCGGCCCCCAGTGCTGAATGTTTACTGTAGATTTGTATATTCAATAAATAAAAAAGGAAGTAAAGGTTCAGGGGTAAGGGTTTGATGTCTCAACCCTAACGTTCGCGGTTGGAGTCCGGACAGGGACACAAAAAGTACGCACTGCTGACGAGTCCCAAACAGAACGAAATAGCTGTTAGTACTCTATGTCAGTTATTACAAACATCCCCATCGCATACACATGCATGAACNCTCCCATGGAGCAGAACCCACACCCAAGACCACCAAGAGTGTCTAGTGCCTCATAACAATCGAATAGGCTAATCCAAGCTAGAAGTAAAAATATATTTTCGGTTATTTATATCTTCTTCGACCTGTCCTTGCTCGACTGTTGAATAATTTGGTTCTGTTCATTTTTGTTCAACAACTTACAGACAACGCATGTGGTCAAATCCATTCGGATCGTTCTTGATTATTGTGTGTATCGCATTCTACATTAGCCTGATTACCTCTCATCAATGAAAATGATTATTCAGTTGTCCATCTAACCATTAGAATAAAACAATATTGATAGTTCAAGAAAATTGACAAAGGTTGAAAGTAAAGAGTTGTTTAGTATGATGGATTCAGCCGCTGTAGGGACACCAATATAATGCCCACGAGATGAATAAAACGGAGGAGCACTGCAACTGCAAAATAAGGAATTCAGTCTCCTATCACTATATCATTTTTTATCACAAACCGGTATGTGTTGGGTGGAACCCCATAGCCACAAAGAATTGCTGTTCAGGGATGGTAACCGGCAACCAAAGAACCGGGACTTAGAGCAGAGAACCACATCAGGCCGTGTTAGGCCAGGTATGATGTAGAACCGGGCGACAGTAAAGATGTCTATTACTAAAGTTGGATGGCAGTGGTGGGGCTCGAACCTAGGACCACTGGGTCTAAGACGCGCCGGTTACAGCGACTAAACCACTTCTTGTGAAGGAAAAGACTGCTAACCTATATTTACCTGGATGGTCACTATTTGTTTTCAATAGTCAAATTAATCCGAATGTGGACAAATGTATCCTCATGTAACGTTCTCACAGGAAGAGGACAGTGGAAAGTGAACACATCAAGTAATCGGAAGGTCGACATCATTTGAGTTGCTAACATCCTGTTTACTACCTGGGGTAAAAACCCCGTTTTCTTTCAGATTTACCAACGTAGCGAAAAAGTTCATTTTCGACAACTTCTCCTTCGGGCTAATACGGTCATAAAGTCAAATTGAAATTAAATTCTGTTTCTATGTCTATGTGCGATTCGTGGTTTGTGATTTTTTTTCATGTTTGGTTGGGAAAGGGTGGGTAGGGAAGATGTGTTCGTAAAATTGTTGGGAAAGCGATTAGGATGTGGACGTGTCATCACGTGTTAGAGTTGCGAGGCCATAAGAAAGGTCTCGTCCATCTCGGGGGTATGTGCCACGTTGCGGTTACAGCATTCTGAATAATTAATTGTACGAATCGCTTTTCAGAAGAAAGCAAGGGGTTCAGTAATTAAATGACCACGGTTTGGGCTGTTGTGGGATGACCTTGACCGGGTGGCTTTGGAAGGGTTTGATGGTACCGTGCAGCTGGTCCGAAATACGTAATCGTCAATCTGCTGCTCGCTATCCACAAGAAGGGCTAGAATTACTCTTTAAATCGTTTTGCTTGTGACTGTATGCGGCTAAGCCGGTTTGTGTTCCCGGACTCTTTGAGACAAATTCCTGGCCCTTTTGCCCACACATCTTGCCAAACATGAGCAAACAAATGAACATCACGGACATCGCCGGTCGGCTCACGAAATGGGTGCGTAGTCAGGCGGCAGGAAAGGTTAGGGAGATTACTTTTTCTAACCCTCATGTCACTAGTTCACCATTAGAATCTCCCCTGATTAGGAGTCTTATATTTAGCTCTTTTCTCCCTACCGTCATTACGTGCGCTCTTTTAGGTTTCTCCAATAAGTTGTTATCAATGAAACGCTCTGGATAACCAGTATTTATTAGGAATTTCTTGAAATTTTCTTGGTCAAGACTGTTGTGCGAGCGAATTCTTTCCGCGCGTTCTACGAGGCAGTGAACTAAGTTCCGTGCCTAATTGGCACAAAAATTGAAAAGTGAATTAATTGATCAGTTTATGTCGGTTTTCGATAAACCGATCGCCTGAATTTGTTGTCGTAAAGTCTTGGTAGGTTTACATCAAGGAAATGAAATGTACCTTCCGTTTTTAGTTCTGAAATGTGAAATTGATAGCATTATGAGCTTTGCTGGAACTGTCTGTCAGCGTTCTCAGTGAGAATTTGTGATTCATCGGGGCAAAAATGTCGTCTGTGTATCAGCTGTTCATTGGCAAGGAAGCAATCATATCACAGAGCCCTTGATTTTCGATTTTTGTGATAAATACATAAGCAAACAAAGGTCCAAGTGGTGAACACATAACTACTCCATTAGTTTGCCTAAATGAATGTCCGTCGAATAAAAAGTGAACATTATGTGTGCTCCTTAAAAATAGCACTGGTAGGTTTATTACGGAGATGTCAATATTTATATTATTCCCTTTGACCTAGTCGCATAAACAATCGATACATTCTCCAACAGGAACATTCGTAAATAGTGACGTTGCTTCTAAAGAGCCCAACGACAAATCGTTTGTGCCCCTTTCCTTTACAAGATCCACGAAGTTCAAGGTACCTTTCAGGCTCTTAAAATGAGGTTCCATGTTTATGTGATTGAGGCATATTTTAATTTTATTATGTAACTCTGTTAGCCCGAAAAAGAAGTTCTCGAAAAGGAGTTTGTTCGCTAAATACACTATTTTCTCTGCATAACAAGCTGGGAATTTTTCGTACGTACCTCAGGCGACCTATTGATGAGTGGTCTAAGTTACAAACGGTTCCCATGAAAGCAGTTCACAGACTTCTGCCCTTACCGTGACCACGAGGTGCCACACAACCTGTCGATCTTTCAAGTCAGTTCCATAAAAAATATTCTTGTTGAATTCCGCAAGTGATTTTCAATTACGATCAGTGGGAAGGATGAATCTGTTGTGGTAGGTTATACTAGGTGTGGCACGCGACTTATTCAACAGTGATATCACCATCTTCTGTACATTGCTCACTAACAAATTGCTCTACCTCGAAGTCTGATGACACAATGTTACGTACGCATTGATTCTTAAGATCAAGGATGTTGTAGTGTGGTCTAACTGGGACAGAAAGCCAAAGGACGTTGATTGAAATGTGCAACGAGCTATCAGATAAGTCAAAGTACGGAAGAGACAATCGGTTAAGTATTGGTAGCAGATAGTAAAGATTCCAGGATGTTTTCCGATGTGTAATTTGTATGGTGGAGTAAATGGCTGGTGACCTGAGGTGTTCCGTTTGGATTTTATTCCTACACCAACGGAAAACCTCGAACCATTTGGAAATTACCACAGTAACATAGTACACTTTGGGACATTCGTAATGACCCGACAGCTAAACATGTTGTGCGTTGATACACACACATGACAACCAAGGGGTTAGTGAATTCCCACGGCACTAATGAGTACATTAAAGCATTTACTGTTGCCTCTACAAAAGAGGCAAACAGACTGTCAGACTGGTAACCACTAGTGACGAGAGGATCGCGCAACAAATAATTGGTTGTTGCAAATTAGTTGTTTCGTTCTACGTAACCTTATGTACCCCTATTTCGATGCTGTTCTTTCAGTTACTACTTACCCTCGTTCCGTTACTGGTTTGTGCATTTATAACACAAGCCTTATCCCTCACTCTGCAGAAATCGACGAAAATCAATAGTTTGCCTGAATCAATATGAATGAGTACTGCAATAACGGCCATTATAAAACGGAAAATTTTCGGAACCAACTACGAACAAATCAAAAATTTTGCACTTTTCAAAGCGATTCCTCTGAGAAACACTCAGATCAAGAGGTCAGAACTAAGGCAAAAGCATTTTAAGCCTTGGGAAGATTTTTTACATGTAACCGAATTATGAAAATGTGGATTGAATCTTTCGTTGTTTCTGTGGACAGCACTAAATGGGGCATATTTGCAATCATCCATGGAAGGCTGCATCCAAATTGTTTGTTCAAATCGACTGCCAGTTCATTTTCAAAAGTGTAAAAAGCAGCGATCAACGCCCCACATTTTTTTGTGAGTAGCCACCTAAATATTTGTTTTCACCCACCGGGGCATCAGTCGAATGCTAAAAAACGGTACATTTCCATTCCACCATGCAGATTTTCTTTAACTGTTGAGATTTATATTGGAGCTTAACATACTGGGTTCTGAGCAGGCCGTGAGACATCAGCAGTTAAAAAACACTGCCACACATATGGAGGAGCCATTGTAGTGTTTTGGGACATCAGATGGTACTGGAATCCATCGACTGGTCCGTCTATCTTGTGAATCTGTGTGTCTTGATATTACGTAACCGAAACGCGGTTCTTTTATTTCTAAAACAACTTACCACCAGACATTGGAGGGCCTTTGGGGATTACGGTGATCTTCTAAGTTAGTCTCCTGTAAAATAACTTCATATAACCCCTTTACCATATATTTCCGATGCATGATTTTTTGGTCTTGCGTCGTGGTTCACACCTTGAAGGAAACGTTTTATGCAGTGGTCGGTGAGGTGAGCAAGCGAGTCCGGAATTGACCGATGGAAGCAGATATATTGTTACACATTGATTAAAGACAAAGCTTATAGAGATTGCTAAAAGATACAACTTAGTTTCAATGTACATGGAAAACCTGGCGGGAAAAGTGTAAGATCGTTACTGATAGTGTGTACAAACTGATTCTACTTACAAAGAAATGATCTTTAAATGAAGCATGCTAGATGCTTCGGAACCCATTCGAAGTTGTCATCAAACGTGAGCTCGTAACAACAAAAGTAATACGAATAAAGCTATTTCAACCAACTGGAACAAGGAAAAATAAAATCATCGTTATGTTTTAATCATTTTGAAACAATCGTGAAAATGAAATACTTCGAACCTACCCGTGATAGCTTTNGAACATTTGTCAGAGTGCACAACAAACCTGTCTGGCCTTAATCTTAACACATCCAAGTGCATGGAGTGCATTTTTAGTTCTTCCCGCTCTACATTCCCGTCAGACTCTGTAATCCTTAATAGCAAACCTTTTGCCTAGAGTGGCCGAAGCCAAATATCTGGGAGTTACTATCGATGATAATCGTTGGTGGTCGACACACATCCAGAAATGTATACGAAAACGTCGGTGCCTCTGCTTTCAGCTCCAAAAGCTCAGACAATGTCGCACTCCGCAACAATTT
>UZAN01040383.1:2535-31146 GCA_900618425.1 Echinostoma caproni | reverse complement strand
CCAGTGTACCGTATCTGGCTCGCATCTTGACCAACAAATACCGAGTTATAAATGAATTACGTCAATTTTTAATTGACTGAATCAAACTTTAGAGACATTTACATATTTTTTACACAGCACTCCGTTGAATTTGTTCATACTTGATATTTTCTCGGGTGTGACGACCGGTGTACAATTTTTAACTGAGACGTAAGCATATCTCAGCTTGTAAAATTTATATAAATACAAACAACAGATCGAACGGTTGAAAGTATAGAGAGAAAAAGCGATTATGTGTTGACAGTAGATTGTAAGGATACCAAGAATTGTTGCGGAGTGTGACTTATAGTCAATGGACGCTGACCTGAACCTTTACTTTTGAGTTTTCATTCTCACATCAACAAAACATCTTGATCGTGTTTGGTGTTAAACTTCTGGCGTATGCTTTTGCATCATCGTATTTCGTTAGCTGTTTTGACCTTGCATGGTTTACCCTTGTTACTCTGAAATAAAAGGATAAAAACGCCGAGCTTGCCTGTGGCAATGTTTTGAAGATCAGCTATCTAAATGTTTGTGACTCCAAATGAATGGCTAAGATCAGCTTCACCATAGGGATTGCCTACTCAGATGAGAAGCTGTTGTGGTGGTTTTCTGAATACCAGATCACTTACAGTATTATCGATCGGTCCGCTGACTTTGTGGAACTGTTTATCCAGATACATTTTAAATGAGACGCGATTTTATTTATAAACGTCGATTAGCATCAGACTTCGGGGAAGTTTGAGGCTTATGATGAATGTTCACTATTGTCTCCTGTGTGACTCTCTCGTACACCCGGTTGAAAAATTTGTCCACTTCATCGTTTGCGGTTTTCTTTTCGTCACGCGAACCGTTGCAATCAACAACCGAAGCTCGAATCGATCAATGCAGATAGTTCTGTCATGCCATATGCAATAAGCGCAAAGCCCCTAGAGGTTGCCAGAAGATGTGATCTAGTTCACTGGGTAAAATATACGATTTATATAATAATATATCTATTTATATATTTCATTTTTATTTGTATATTGTACCCTCAAAACGTTTAATGGTTCAACAAAGTCCTTCGTCAAATGCTTTTGATTCTGGCCCCTGAAAGCTTAGTTTGCGTATAGATCACGAACGGCTGGGTGGTTATTAGCCGTAAAATATTCTGATCTAGGGTAATTTTAACCACGGTTAAGTGAATTGTTTATTCAATGAAAAACGTTCATTGCCACATTAAATAAACAATCCGGTAAATTCAGTTATATATAGGGTTATATAGGGTTATTTGCGTTCATCTATCTGGTTTTGATCGTATCAGTCTATGTAAGAGAAAGTGTGTTAAGCTTGTTTACCTGGTCCCCTGTCTCTTTTAAGTCCTTGATGAATCCCCGGGGTTATATTATTGAGCTTCTTCATCCGAGGTGATGGTAAAGCTAAAGCCTGAACTAACCGCTTCTAGCTGCGGGTTAGGGAGTCAAATGTAAGGCAGCGAGCACCTCGGCTTTGCATAAATGAAGGCGCGCGATAAATGATGCGGGAAACCTGATCAGCAATAACTAAGAGCCGGGTCTCTAGTATAGGTCGGTGGATAGCGCTTTTCACGGTCGTAATTTAATCAACCAGAGTGCTGGTTGCCTATCCTCTTTCAAAGCTGCTCAGTAAGTCGACTGATATATCTCGTTCTCTTAAAGCAAGCGAACTCGTCAAAGCACTTGTATGCTACTTGAGGTGGAACCGTATTCCTGAGGACGTGATGAAATTCATCATGAACAGCTCAAACATTGGAAACGTTTAACGCTACGCTTGACTGGTTTGGCGTGTAAGTCAGCCAGTCCTGTTATCTCCTTTGAAAAGTTAGTTACAAATAGAGCTGATTCCATTAGCCGTGTGTACTGTCGTTCGCACGGGTCTCTCTGTAAGATGTTCATTCATGAAGCTATCCGGATAACCGTTTCCAAAGGAAAGTTTTGCTTTCTTCTTCTACGAAATTGGAAGAGCAAATTTTCCGCGCTCCCCTAGCTAAGCATCGCACCTGATTGCTCTTTTTTCAATGGTACGAAGCTATTGAAATTCACACATTATGCCTTTCATGTTGGTCTTCTGTATACATCGTTCTGGTTAGCTCCATCTGGGTATCGGATCAGTAGGATATCCAGGAATGAGAGATTTATTTTATCTCTTGATGATTTAATTTTGGCTTGCTCTGAATGTTTTCAGCACAGACTCAATGTTGGCTGTTTGGCTTGTTAAGACAGTACACGCTGAAGTTCCGGAGGGTAACTTGCAAGATTTTTCTCCCGAGTTTGCCCATACAAATAAGTCCGCCAACAGTGCCCTCGGATGAAGAAGCCAGGTATTATAACCCCGGGAGCACATCATTGGCTTAGCCGAGGCGAGGATCAGGCGAACAAAGAGCATAATTCCTGTTCACAGTTTGCTTCCATAAAAAACAGACTGAGGAATGCAAATATAATTCCAATGGGGGGGGGGACGTTTATCCGAACGAGTCCGTGAGCAACACCTGGCCTAGCTGAATAGTGGAGTAATTAAAACTATCAACAGCTCCATCGTTTCACGCTCAGTGGAATCAAACCATGTGGCTAATGTGGCCGAGACGTTTCGATCCCTCTACTAAGTTCGCATCCCTCGACCTAAAAGGGTTAGGAGTCGCATTATGGCCACAGCGGAAGCGATCAGAATCCGCATACATGATGCTCCCCTGTGCTCGTAAAAACAAACCGTAAGAACACTCGTCCTTCCATGGCCAATACCGCACACCACATAGCCATCGCACCACTCACCCCTGATGACTCGAACCAGTGCGCATGTGCGAGGACCAAAGTGTGAGCTACATCTGGTCATGGAAATGGAATGTGGATTATTTCTTTTCCTACTTGTCATGACTTCTCCCCCCTAATCTACAGTTTGTTATAAAATGGGATGTATTAGCCTGTAGAAGAATCACCGCGAAATGAGGTTGTTGGCAACTCTGTGTTTTCTTACTTTGCGTCAGGATGGTGCATTTGAACAGTTGAATAATAATTCGAATCTAAATCACGTACAGAAGCTGAATCGCCCGTTGTTTGCTGTTTCTGTAGTTGAATCAATTTTACCTGTTTTCGTCGCTCTGTCAATAGACAGCCCCCCCCCCGATCTATCCGTTTAAAGTTCCAAACGTTTTGTAACAACCTAACAACCCAACAAGACGCTCAATGGACCGGATTTATTATTCATCGTACCGTGGCAATCTTATGTCCATCTGCTTGGATTACGTGTCCCTGAGTGTTTCGGTATGCGTATGATCTCACAAGTATACTGTGCTGCGTAATGCACCGTGATAACATTAATGAACCCCAACACCCCTTAGAAAAAAACATTGTCTTAAATCCGCTACTGATACTCCCTTAAACTATGCATTGTGCTATGTTTCGTATACTAAATGACTGTCTTTTTCGATGCGCAGACATGCTCACGTTTCACTGCTATTATCAACTTTTATCAAGCTGTGAGTGTTTCGCTTAAGATAACGGCTATGGTACCAGACCATATTGTGTGCCCGATTTGGCTGACGCTTTCGTGTCAATTGATTGCGATATCCTTAATAAACTTCTTTCTGCTTTCTCTCGTCAAAATTGCCCATTAAAAATGCACAATTTAGCTAATCATATTTTCGGTAAATTCATTTTCAAATCTTTACAATCACATTTATGTGAAAAAATTTCAATAGGGTCAAACAGAAATGTGGATGTCTGTTCAATATTTAAATGAAACATTCACCTTTCTGTTTGACCTTATTGAAACTGTTTCATATGCAGTACTGACCGATTGTGATGCAGTGAAATATTTTCTTTATGATCAAATGGAGTTTTGTTATATTTATCACCCAAAATGATGCTGTAGGTATGGACAATATTTTATATCTTTTCTATTTCAATCTACGTAGTTTCTAGGTTACATGAGTGTCAATTAAACGTGCCTGACTTTGAGTATCAAGAGTAAATGATCTCAACATGAAAACCACAAACTTTATCGAATACCACGACGCAATATTTTCTAACAGGAATGACTCAAGAATTATCCCAAATTATTTCCATAAAACCTAGCTATCTCGATTGTTTGTTATAAGGCATTATTATATCTCATATATAATTAATTATAGCAACTCTATTGGATAACCAAATAAAATTCTGTCACAACCCAGACAAATTGCAATAAATAAAGTTTCACAATAATAATCTAAGTTAGATATATAACTCAATGAATTCGAGAAATATCAATTCAATCAAATTCAACCCTGAAATCAAGGTCATTTTTGTGCACAGCTGTGAATGTTTGTATTATTGTCACCCTAATGAAGCAAGGAGAGCTAGAAACCAGAAGTTCCCGTTATCTCAGGGAAGAGGAGAGAAACAGAATTGTATGAGCACACAAGCTGGAATTTTCCATATCAAATCTTGCCCCGTACTTTAACACTAACAAAAGCACAATTTACAGGATAATCCATGGGAAAACTACAACCATAACAGCTTGTGGAGGCCGTAAACCGAGTACATCTAAACAGGAGGTCGATCTGATTCGTACTAATCTGAAAAAGCATGGCAGAAAATCTTTGCCGTCTATGCAACAGGAAGATCTTCCTCGCCGTTCATATTCACTTCTGCAAACAAGAATGAAAACACTTAAAATACGTCACGTTTCAGCTGACGTCATTGAACGCGCAGTAAAGGCAGGCTTTTATTGTTTTTACCCGAGAATTCAAATCTCGACGTGCGTCATTTTGGAGATCGGTTTATTTCGCCGATGAGTGCATGGTGTGCGACGAGCCTTGGAAGGCTCACAAAAAAGTCATTTGTGGTGAGAGTTTCCCAAAAGAACTTGTTCCACCAAATGAAAGAGTTTCTCATCCTTCGAGATTATTCATCTGGGAAGGGATAAAACATGGTCAGGCTTGTCGGTGGACATCAGTCAAGGGCACCATGAATAGTGGGAAATTGGCACCAGTAATGCCGAATTTTTTCCCAGAATATCATGAAAAAAATCGTCTGGAAAAGTTATCATTTTTCAGGATAACGCTCCGTGTCATGTTTCACGAGAGGTTAGTAAATTTATTTAGTTAATGAGTCTGGTTCACTTATTATTTGCTTTTAGACTTCAGAAAAGATGCATGACTTTCAAGTTCAATTCATGCAACTTCTCCTAATAGCCCGGATATCAATGTGATTGAAAATCTGTTTTCCGTTTCGATGAGCGATGTCAATGTGCTACCTGCACAGTGGACATTGGAGGCAAAAATGCGATACGTGATGAACCATAAAATAGAAAATGACTTCATAACAAAGTTGGTGGATTCCATGCCGAAGAGACTCCAAAAAGTCCTAAAGATTAAAGACAGACCAATCGACTATTAGTGTAGACAAACTTTACACCTTGCTTATTATCAATGGTAATTTGTTAATACAAACTGTCCCATTCTCTTTAGTTACATCTGAACTCATCATTGTCCAGGTCAACCACTACTGACGAAATGGGAGTATCCGCTGCACTCTGAATCATTCCATCTGCTGAGTATAAATGAATGAGAAAAATCACATCTATAAAGACTCACCAAAGCTTGTTTATTATTATTTAGAAAAAAAAATTTACTTCAGTATAAATGCTGTTGCCCAAACGAACCGAAAAGGGTTTTTCACTGAGACCCGTTGCTTCAGTTTCGATTAGGCCACTAAATGTGATTGTAAAGCCATGGAAAGGAATTCACCGAAAACGTAAGTTCGCCTGCATTATGTGCTCCTAATTAATGGGTCCATTTTTTTATTTGGAAATCACCTACTGAATGTTCGTGTCGATTACTTCCATTTTGGACATTATTCAGATTTGTAACAGTAATCTTCCTTTGTCTTGAATCGAGTGTCATTTCAGAGGGCATTTTTTCCCGTTATTTTATCATCTCTCCAAACCAAACTTATCTAAAGCTTTCTAATTTTGTGGTGTGCAAGTATGCTCATGCAATTATAATCAGGTGTCCTGTTCCCGGTATTGAGAGCTTTCGTCATCTGTATGCCTGCTCATGGATCAAAATTCGTACATTCCGATCTGTGACCTGCGTCCATAAGTAAATCGACAGAGATAGGTAAACACTGAATTTCAAGTTTCTTGAGCAATCCTGTTTCATGGGTATTGACTTGGCAAAGTTGTTACAACGTCGTTCAAGGAAAGCTTTTTTATCGAGCGTGCATACATCACAGCCAATCCCGGCTTCGGCTATCCGTGCGACGGGTTGCCGGTTCCTCCGGTCACGCTAACGCGTTTGAAACGCATGGTACGGCTCTCTCATCAGCAACAGTCTTCCTCCCTTGGCAAAACCCTGGACGGCCACTTGCATTAAACGATGTAATACACCTCAAAATTTGGCTCGCATCATCCAGCCCTTTCCATCGCGTGAAATGAGAGCATGTGGTCGGTGGAACAGGATATACAGTCATTCACATAAAGATCCATCGAATCGGATTTCCTCTCTCAGCAGAAGCAAATAGAACGATAGACAAATGTAACATCAACAGCTCGTTCACATGAACTGTAACTTGCCAGTTTTTGCTGTACGTTTTCAACTGCAATGTGTACCTGAAGACATAAAGTCAAAGTGGTCCGTATTCCCGTTACGGTGACGTCTATCGTTACGGACATGAGCATTCAATTTTGAAGTTAATACTGGTCCGTCTGGATTGCCTGCATCTGCTGTCATCACCTTTAACAACTGGTCTGGAATGCATACACACACGTGTGATTTTATTGTGCCCCGTTGGAACAGGTAAACATCCACCCATGGAACGCACAAAAACTGATTATAAATTGAGAAAATCTGCCCATTTGAATAACTTTTGACGTAGCTAGCCAAAGACTACTGACTACTGTTCTATTTTCGCATAGCATTTTCAGTTGCTTGCACTGATGTTGAACAAGGCATACGTATTGAAAATACCAACCAGAGTCGGTGAAAAACGTGATGCAATTTCAGGCCCACAGACTTCTCTATTTTGCACATACAAGACACCCCGGGGTTTAACGACGACGTGATCTCAGTACGATTTTATTGTCATACGCTGAGATGGAGTGCATTACTTGTTCTGATAAAGAACAGTTGTCAAATTCGGGACGTTTTTAGTGCTAGACTGCTGAGTTCACGTGTTTTTTGTGTGCCTTGTTAGCGTGCACAGTGGATCAATATTCTCAATGATAGGAATAATGGCACAGAAGTGCGGAACGGATTACTTTTAAGTTAAATTTTAAATATCTGAACTCGTTCGTTTCCATCACAAAGCATCACATAACGGCCGTCAATCTGTGCATTTTAATACCAACCTTCCATTACACTTCCATTACTCTCTGCCTCCAATTAATGACCTCAAATTGAGCCAATAGCTATCATTATGTGAGAATTTGTTTTCTATTCATGATACGTGAGAGCATGACTAGGAATATCCAAAAACAATTGTTCGCTCACCGACTATTTTTCTCAATACTAAACAATGTGTTCGCAATTTTTCTTGCATTATATGTATTGTGTGAAAGGTGTAGAGCATTGAGATCAATAACTCACATGTGCATCGTTCATCGTGCGTTTTTCTCTGACCCGTCGATATAATTTAAACTTTTTCTGAACTGGAAAATTCAGTTTCATTTCAGACTAATAATAATAATAATATGTGACCAGAATTCCGTGGACAAACTTCACACTATTCATTGGGGACCCAAATTTACTATACCGAGTGCCATGGATCCTGCCTCAATGTATACAATATATATAATACATAATATATACATATATATGATATATATACAATAAACGTCACCAAGTGGACGACAGACTAAACCTGATTTTTCTCATCAAAGAAAAAAGCTGTTCCTAAAAATCTGTCCATAGAGTTACATAACAATTTATCTTCCGTAGAAAAAATCAAATAATTGCATCTAGTTATGAGCGGAAACTTTGCACCATGAATGAAGTCAACATTGCGAAAGAGGCACAAAATTTCGTGATGTCATCGGTTATTCGCTGCTCACTTTGTGACGGAACCTGGCTGGATCTGGCTAGCGGGCATTAAAGCCCAGAACATGATCCGCCAACGAAACTGTGAGCTATGGAACACGGACCTTGCAGAAACCGCGTAGGCAGTTTATGGTCGGACCATGGCTTTTGACTTACTGCATGGGTGATCGCAAATGCCTGTGAGCAATGGATGTGAACAATAGGGGTGTTCGTTTGGAAACGAACCTCTCTCCANACTGCGATAAAATGTTTCATAATATGCGCCACTATAGCCCGTCCATGAATCATGTCTTAGCCCTACAAGCAGAGATACAAATACGGAGAAGAAGACGAACGATCGGAGGAAACTCGGGATACCAATGTGCACTAACATACTCGGTTTCCAGTGGACTCGATTGTGAAAGCCAGCGGTTGAATGAAAAGCACTTACGACACCTGAATCCGTATTACAATTCGACTCCCTATGCAGTACTCAAAAGTTGATCAACAAACGGTCACAAAAAAGCAAACTATTAGGCATGGAGAAGGAAAGCATTTAAGAGAATTTTTTCGCCGATGCATTGGATGAAGATATCTTTTTCAAAAGTGGAAGTGTGAATTTTGGATTCTTAATTCCAGCACTGGGTTGTTTTAGGTCCCCTCATTGGTCCAATCAATAAATAATATTGATTTGAGTTTGTTACCTGGTATATCATCAGGCTGTGGCGATAGACACTTTCAACCACCTTTTAAGATGAATGATCACCATCATTCATTCTTTTCTTTTGTGCAACTTCCATCTACATGAGGACGAACTGCACTCGTGAGGTCATCCATCCGGATTCTTAAATGTATAGTACAATACCACTCAGATTCTTTCCTCACGATTACACATAATCACGGTTCGTGTCTCAGTTAGCGGTAGAACATATTTATGTACTAATGAGTATGAGTTCAGACGATTGAGGAAGCTCACAGGTGAATGGTTCTCGTTAGTAAACACAGACGCTAGTTTCAGTTTCCTTGATCGGCAAGTAAAGCAAATCTGGTAAGTAAGTAGGTAAATCGTTATCGAATCAGATCCCGCAGAACACCCCGAGTAGCATCGTTTCTGATAAAAGCACATTGTGGTCCAAACCTCTGAGACTGATCACAGACTTCATCAAGTTGTCCTTTCAGCACCCAATTATAAGAGTTCCCGTGAGTCAGCTCGGTTCACTTCGGTACTGCCGCTTCAGTCGGTTGTAGACTGAATGTCGATTTTGTGCTGTACATGAAGATGCACACAGGTAAACAATATACAGTCACGGACTGTGCACTATTTTGTACACCAGAACTGAGTGCCACGAGGCAAGTCCGATGTGATTCATTGTTGTTTAAACAGACAATACTAACAAAAGGTCTTTCAATCTACACAATCAGCATCTTCTGAAACGAAGTATATCGCGGATCCGGCAACCAAACAAGTATTGATAATTCATGTTCGTAAGGGTGAGTGATAAGCCAACCACTGGTGACGTAACATGAATCAAAGAAATCAACCCGGTAAAAGTTACAACCCGAAATCGAGCAAATACAGGTTTCAGCAGACTCAAGTTCGATAGATAGGAAGTTCTAATGATTTCCTGCAGGGATTAGACCGGTACACTCGGGTGGCTCCCACAGTGTTATTGCATAACAAATGATGAAACACGAAAACACAGTGCTGCAAGACATGAAGTTTGTATGAGACAGATGAATAGGTCAAATTCAATAAGGTTATGGTCACACTGAAGTCATTGCTTGAATAGATTATAAACGTGTTTTTACATACATAAAATGACATCGATAAATTGTAAACTCCTAAATACAAATCACATCAAACTGATCAGCTTGACCCCAATAAATCGTTATCAGATTGGGCAAATTATTTAATTACCATGATGATCCTGTGTCGTGTTACAGAATTCAGTGATGAAACACTTTGTCGAAAGTTGGAATCAATATTTATGCAGGTTAGTTGATGACGATTCCTCATGGATAGATCGTACTATCATCAGAATTCCTGCGGTTCTACCTCGTGTTTTACCCCCTTGTACTCAAATTCATTTCCTCACCCGATATTTATCACTTGACCATCTTTCTTCATATCCTCATCAGGTTATGCATGCTTGCACTTGTTCCAAACATTTCCTGTGTTCATCCAGACCAGAAGAAAATTGGCTGGGACCAGTTTCATTGACAAATAGCAAAATCGGCATTCCCGCACCCCAGAAGCCGAAACAGCAGCATAAACGCTACAGGACACTAGTTTTCCAGATTTACGAGAAGTTCGCTCTACTCACAATATCTGTATTCTGCACCGTTCTGTTCATGCTTCATAAACCGTGATTTCATTGGACCAGGCTGATGAATGCTTCTTCTAATGATACTTACCTTGTAAACAGTGTTGATACACGAAGCTGTTGAACTTGGTCTGGCATACTGTGTTGCTGGGGATGTTAGTTTGCCATCGGTATTTGCGTACATGTTATGCTAAACAATATAAATCAACTTATTGCCCATTATTATTAAAATCCGTCGTTGTGGTATCTATGAAAAGCTTCCAAAAATAAAACAAAGACTGATGACTTCCGAAACATTGCATAAATATTGTGTGGAAAACTGTTCTAATCCCAGCCTGCGAGATTACGCATACTCTTGAGCGATGCGTTACAGTTTTAAAACAACTGTGATCAATCAAGCTTCACGGGAGACGTCATTAAAGTGTGTGCATGCCACAGCTTCTGGACTACATATCATAGGTCAATCGTACCAGCCAATGAGAACCTAAACGGCCCAGACAGAACGCGATTGACAGAGACCCGGATGACCAATTATCTTCTTTTGTACGTATTATTTAATCCTCCTTACTTCTTTAACTGAACACACTACTACTCCTCTGGTATTTTCATCGCGTCTCGCTTACGTGGAAAATCGCTTGTAAGTGCCGGTGTGATCCAGTACTTACGTGACGTCTGTGATTGCTAATCAGTAATTCGTATTCCGTAATTCGTGTTCATTGCGTACTACTACTACTACCATTACTACAACCATTACAGAAACACTTAGAACAGATTACCGGAGAAACATTTTGGTATCCAGAACAATTATTTGTCAAACATACAAAACATTCACTTTATTCAGTATCCACATCAATCAAAGCACCGGGATAAAAAGTAGGCTGGCTGCATTAAGAAATCGATGGCTCATTAATTGAACTTTGTATGTAGAACACATCGCGGAGATTGATCGTGATATCCTCGAAACTGAGTAGGCGGTAGGGTGAAGTACATGAAACAGAGATGACACAAATCCGCGAAAATCATTTTCATTTCCTCTGGAAAACCAATATCCTCCATGCGTGTAGAAGGAGAAGTATTAACCAGCTTCCTTTTAACGACATGAACTTCACAGGACATGTTAGCCTTCGGTGATACAGTTTTGTCACAACTAGCAAATTCTACGAAAGCACCCATTTATTGTTTTCATATGGGACTCTGATCATGCCGTATTCAATCGGAAAGACCCATTTAGACAGTCACCTGAAGGTCGCAAGTTTCCATGGCTGCTTTTGAAAAACCATTCCCGTTTGCCGAAATTTCATTGAGTTTTATATGCAATAAAAAATGGATTCAAAATATTGTTAATATTTCGTTTCTCCAAACGCCCTATACTGAAAGGTTATCCTTTTTCGAAATGAAAGAACTTTCAATTTGTCTATCTGTTTTCTTTTAAATGAGTGAAAAATTCCGATTGATTCGTTTGAAAAACAGCGATGTGGCGAACAAGCTTGGTTTCAGTGCCAATTACAGCACATTAAATAACTCAAGGAAATAACACGGGAGACAGTCAAATCAAGGTTTCAGTGTGTGTGAAATGGAAATTCAAGGGTTGGGAGGGAGGGAGATATATTAACCGCATGACCGCATGATTGGTGATAATCCCCTGTGGAGTGTGGATATTCGATCGATGTTGTTGTGTTATGTGGGTGGGGGTGGGTGGGGATGGGGCACTTCGGACACACCGCGATGGACGGGAAGGGGATTAAACGAACTGGTTGTGTGCACAAAACGGGGGTTTGCTTATTCTAATTGCTGTCGCCTCTGATGTAGATAACAATCGGGCTTTCATATCCTCAGACCGAATCCCTGTCAGTAAAAAGATTGGACGAAACGATTCCCGCACATCCACGATATGATTCGTCTCGGCCAGATGTAAAAAACCGCACTCGCGCCTGCCTTTATCGCTCCCCAACTGAGCCAAGCTGAGTGGTGTTCTCTCATACGATCGGCAAGGCGTCCGGTGGTGCGACCCACGTGACTTGTGCCATAGGAGCAAGTATATTGATAGACACAGAAAGAGGTCATCTCCATCAAGAGCCTGTCCTTCAACTGTAATGAGAGAACTGATTTGGAAGAGTATAATATGCGCGATTCCGTTGAGAAACAACTATTTTTCACCGCATTCCTCAACCGTTTGCTCATTGTCCTCGCGAGGGTGCCACCTTTGAAAGGCAATTAAATGTGAACCTTTTTCTTCTCCGGTGTTAGGTCCTTTGGTTTTGCAATTTAACCTTTCACACAACGATTGACAATTTCCTCTGGCTATCCAGTTTTTAGGAACGTTGACTTAACTGTTACCAATTCATCATACAGTGTCAGTAGAACAAATTCTTCTTATTGATTGATTTGACTGACTTCACCTTCACATACAATGATCAGTTCATCGATTCAACCATACACTCGGAGGCAATAAACTCGAGTTTCGCTCTTATTAGAACTGACCAGAAGTGCATATCCACCCCTTCCCGTCCGGAATATGAACTCCGGACCCATCGCATGGAAGGCGTGTGTTACCACTGTGCCAACCAGCTCATGTCATGACTGAACCAAATTGCCAGTTTGTTTGTTCAGGTGGTCTTCAGTGATTGTCAGCCAGTTTATTTGGCCCGACAGCAACGAAGGGAGACACAAATGACGACTTGTTAACTCAAATCGAAAGCCTCCCACCAAGTCAATACTTCTTCTTACACGATTGGCGATGCACTGGATTAGGCTGCGTTTACGCTGCATCGGAAGAAAACTATGATAGCTTATATATTGTCCTGTTCACGTATTCCCTCTCTGTATAGTTCGTTTGAGGGAGCCTTCCCCGCGGTGTGACAATTAAACATCCAGCAACGCCATTCCCTGAGCAGATTCCATTTCTATCATGGAGTGTATATTAGGATGATGCCGATTGAAACTGTCCAAAAACTTGAGGGATTTAGTGAATTGTCAATAACAGAAATAATATCATCAACATAACTCACACACTGTTTGATGGACAATGTATCATTCTCCAACTATGCCATAAATATATCTGCCAATATGGGGCCTAATGGTGAGCCCATTGCGATTCCATCTTTTTGACGATACGGACAGCCTTTGNTTTTGACGATACGGACAGCCTTTGAACTGAAATTGAACATTGAAAGCGCGTTGCAGAAAAAGTTTCCTTAGGCGATTCACTGGAATTCCGATGTAGTTTTCTGTCAATGTATTCACAGAAAATTCAATTGTTTCGTTCAACGGAACATAGGTAAATTTGCGAAGTTAAATCCAGCGAAAATATACACCTTGTGTCTAATGATTCTATCAAGTCCACCAATTCCAATGAATCATTCAGAGAATATTTTGCCAATTCTCTCCTTACTGGCTCGATTAGTTTGGCTAGTCACTTTGCCACCGCGTGACAAGGCGAATCATACTTATCCAAGATCAGTCTTATCCTTGTTTGCGTACCTTCGGTAATCCGTACAATCTAGGAATTGTCGTTCCCACCGGTAGGACTCTATCAACCGTTGAACAATCAATGATTCCGTCTTGCTTCCGTTCTCTAAGCGTTTTTGATATTCACTTCTTGATTGAAAAACACTGAGGTATTTTATGCACAGAAGCTTCCACTTTGGTTCACTTTCAAACTATGGACTTTCCTCGAAGTTTAATTCAAACTGAGTCACGTGACTTTAATTCACAGTGCAGTTAGTTAGACAGTGTCTTGTTGGAAAGTTCACGTGGCCGAAAAAAATTATTGATACCATAGATTCCAGCTCGTTCTAATAATCATGATTTTTTTCTTGCAGGTTGATCGATATCTATGTACCTATATACACCTAGAAGAGATATTTTTGTCACATTTTTAAGAATGCAAACACAAAAATGAGGATCAATTACTTGTCAAGCAAATCACTACCAGGATGAAGTGTATTATTCTACAACTTTGCAAATGATCCGGTTGGATTGAGAATGCCATAAAAGACCTTCTGTCAAGAAGCTAGGGACCCATTTTGCAAAATACATAAATAAAAATATAACTGTTTGCTTTGGCCCCATGTCCACTAAACAAATGAAATGACAGTTTATTTCTCCTCACATCTCATGCATGGCTGTTCGAGAGGACCTCATTGTGGTAATTCAGGCCTAAAGAGATGACGCCTACCCCAGAGCGAAACGTCACAGTTTTCGGACACATGCGATCAACCAAATTGGAAAGGTGACGTCAATGACGCGTATGGCTTCCGACTACACGCCATAGATAGATCGTGCCAGCCAATCCGATACAGTGCAGGCAGAGGCAGAATCATGCAAGCAGTATTGCAATCCGATTGGTGGAAGCCTAGATAACTAATCATCTTCTTTTGTATATATTATTTATTCGCCCTAGTTTCTTTCAATAAATGAACTACGTACTCCTATTCCCGTGGCTTTTTCCTCGCGTCTCGTTCACCTGGGATATTGCGAGTTCGTGCCATTGCGGTCCAGTGCTTCCGTAATCAAGTGCGTGATAGCTAATCCTTGATTCGTGTCCGGTGATTCTTATTGCCGGATTTGTGTTTCAAATCCCGTGCGTATTACTACTACTACTACTACTACTACTACTACTACTACTACTACTACAATCATTACACTCATTTTTCCTCGAGGAGGGACGAAAATTCCCATAGTAAGCTAGCACTATTGGTATGCGTTGTAAAGTCCGTGTCTTCTACACTTTATAGTTCAGGTAAAGTTTTCCACAGGTGTTCATATTCACACATTCCATTATCCTGATCAAAGTTAGTTCTTGTTCCATTTCACTAAATATCTAACTGCTCAGTCAAATGAATTACGACTTCACTGACAGAAATCTCCTTATCCCTTTTAATGATGCCAATTTAGGCTCCTCTCAATTCGCTCTTTTTGTTTCAGTGTACTACTCTCTTCGTCTTTGTTTTCTCCCTCCGTTTTCGTGACCTGCGATTCACCATGGACGCACAAGTCATCACAAAAGCGAACAATCTGGTCACTACTATTACTACTACTACTACTACTACTATTACTACTACTACTACTACTACTACCACTACTACTACTACTACTACTACAACTACTACTACCACCACTATTACTACTACAATCACTACAAATACCAAAGTGATTCGTGATTCCACTCTATTCCGATTAACGCATGCAATCACCTTGTCTTACATGATTCACCAAATATTCGGTCCCTCTCTGTGTACATATTATTTAGAAATTTCATCCATTACGGTTGGGGCATTCTATCAGCATGTCGTATCGATAGTGCTCTCTTTGAAAGTTTNTGAAAGTTTACGAGTGGACAGTTACTGTTTTCTGCCCAGCATACGTCAAATCTCACGTTGTGGTGTATTTTCTTACCATAACACAATCAGATCAGCATGTTTTTTTTTGAAAATATGTTTCTGTCTGGTGACCCAGAGAATCAGAAAAATCCACTGCTTTCAGTATTCCGTAATCATGTCAAGGTCATGTCATATATATATATATATATATATATATATATATATGGTTGCTATTTTTGGCAACTCCCTCCATCCTTATGCCATTCAGAAGTAGTTAGTGCAAGCACTCGAACGCATTAGCAGAGAGACAACAAGTTACAAGACCAGAAGCGTCAGAACAAGTCCCGATTTCTCCTTGATGAATCACATAGCGAGTGGGGGTACAATTAGAACCCAAAGGTATCAACGAAAGCCTACTTCCCATTCGTTCCGTAAATATCTCTCCATTTGTAGCATAATTTATGTTGTTCAATTCGTTCAATTTTCTTTTTCTTCGCAAGCATCTTTTCAGTTGCCAATGCATCTATCCATGTTACTTTCACACGATATTTTGATTACTGACAATGAGAACGGTCTGTAATAATATTCGACCCCAACTGGACATGTTTTATATGTATGTGATTCTAAATACTTGTGTGTTCAAAATCAATGGACATATTCCGTGATCTGATATTACTTATTGAGTATTTAGATGATGTAGAGGGATGCATTTATTCACACGAGAAAATGGTGCGGTTCATTTCTTTTGTATCTGTCTGCTTGGAAAGGCTTGAAAACCCACACTGGTATGACTCTCATCAGTGATCAACATAGTGTGTTCTTGCATGCTGTCTATGGCCCCGTAAAAGTAACAGTTTTCAAATACACAATCGATGCCTGACGATCGACCTCAGTTCAGTTTGTTTTCGTTCACGTGACTTTTGAAGTGTGCCCTCTGTATGCTTGTTCAGACAAGTGACAGAACCGTATACGCTCATTCGTGAACCGAAAGGACTGCACAAATAGATTCTCGTCACTGGTGCGTATATGACCAATGAATGGAGCAGACTGTCAGTCAATGATGATAAAATATGGTAAAGCACAATCATGGATAGTGTTGCGCTCAGGATGGCTTCCTGGATTGTATGTATACTGCTTTTTTTTATTACAACCGTAAGAAACACGCAAGGTAAGTTTTGCGTTTGCCACATTACACTGTATGTTTCGCAGAATGTTAAGTATTAGAAGTGAATAAATTTTTCTTCATGATTTATATATGTCATATCCGAAGAAACCTACAGTATGATCGTTTTGTTAACACGGTGTACGTAGGCCTCAAAATGCTGAACCAAACAAATATTGCAATACACTTTTATTTCAACTCTTTATTTTTCATCTTCAAAATGTAATCATTGTAAATCATTACTAGGGCAATGAGAAAACATCCAAACGAATGGAACTAAACTAACGTGACCGCATGTATTCTTGGGTGGTTAAGTGAACTATAAAGTTTTGCGTGACATAAACTGAGTTCCTGGCATCTTTGAGCCCATATAACTATATGGTTGGGTATTGATTGTTCCATTCTGTTTGATCAAGTTTGTTGCATTCGATGAATTGTAGCTCTATGACAAATACAGAATGCATTACCCACGCTTTTGGTCAGGGAATATTTAGTTTAGCGCCAACTAACCAGGTTAAAACCAGCTTGATTCCGCAACCAGCATACTGATTTAAATGAATATAATGCCTTAAAAGGTATTCCTTGAAACGTGTATTCCATCAGAAATAAAAAACGTAAGGTCATATCTGAAAATGTGCAAAGCAACATGTAGAAGGAGTTTGGAACACTTTGGTAACAGAGTTAATCCAGTCATCTGAAATCGATTCCGATTGTGGGCACCTGAATATTGATAGGATATGGTATCACTGGTTCAATTGCCGTGCAAACCACTGGGTACGAACCACATTTGAAAGCTCGTTGCTCTTACTGGATTTTGATCATCTTGGCCAAATGAAATATAAAACCATCCACATTTTCTGGTGAGCTGCTTTCTGTTCAAAAATGCGGTATGGTTGATGCAAACGCCTTAATGATTGTTTAGTTCCAGAGAAGATACAGGCCAAAACACTCATACGCGTGCACTGTGGAACTGAATTGTCTCGATCAACTATGATTGAGGTTTTGAGCACTTCAAGAGCTTTACACCAGTTGCTTAAGGTGTTTGCGAGAATTTCATATGGAGCAAAGAGGGAGTTGAAGTGGTTGTTGCCAACCTATAATATCTGTGGAGCGGTCATTGCGTTCGACTTTCTTTTGAGAGTGGTGAATACCTTGCTGCGGTTAGTAATGATTTGCCTAACGACTGCAAGGTCCGGACTTTCGGCACCGAGAATGCTCCTTGACTTGTTATTCGTGATCAGCACATTTATTGTGTGCATTGGGAACATCGGGTAGGCGGCTCGGTTATGTTTTGCAAATGCTTGTCTGTCCTCTACTGCTCTGTGATCTCCTCGTGGGTGCTGGGCAAAGCGGGAAGAAGGGATGAGAAGATCAGACTAGGCATTTAGGTCAGGATATGATGTACTTCACGTTGGCCTTTGCTTCAATTGGTATAGACGACCCTCTAGATAGGGTCATAATGGATGAATGCTTTTGGTGGTTAGAGATTCTGAGAAATAGGATACCGGATGGAACTAATCTCTAAAATGTTATATGCTCTGTCGTTTGAATTTCCACGCTCCATAAAAGAACCACAAAAAATGCGCATAGACGAGAACATCATTTTCTTCATCAGTATTAAACTCATTTTTCAGTGGTTTTATGTTGGTACCAAGCTTGTTCCTAAGTCACTGAAATATACACATCCATACCTTCAGTTCAGTTCATTTTTTACAACCATTAACCATGCACCTTCGTGCGCCGGTTTTGGTTGCATCCATACGTGAGAATACATATATAATAATTAACTGAAATAAGAACATATTCTCAAATGAGACCTGTTCTGTTTACTCTCATCACGCCCGTGATAAACATAGCTTTATAAGATTGGGTAGATGGAAGTGTCAGAGACGACACAAATTGGAGCTTTCAAAGACAATCTCATTCCAAGTAGACTGTGAAGGATTGATTCAACAATCGTGACACAAATATCAGACCACAATGGAGATGTATTTTAGCCCTCTCTCAGTCCAAAATATATCATCCACCTTATTAATCTATGTTTCCTTTTATGTTTGCCTCCTAGTTTCATGATGAAACACCCTTGATGTGTCATACTACTTCTAGCGCAATAAAATGTGCTAGTCTTATTCACCTAAATAGAGTGATGCTTTTAATTCAGTTTGTGGAAACATTGTACAGCCAGTGAATTCTGAAACATTGTTTGAAGTGGTTATCCAATGATTTCATTGTTCTATACCTCTTTTAGAGAGCATTTGATCTTCCATGCTGTTTTTAAAAACAAACTCAATATTCAACTACTTATTCGTTTGTTCTCTGTAAAGTTTGAATCTTGCTCACATTCTTGCTCGTATCTCACAACAGAACTTTCATAAGTGCTGTTTCCTGCAGGCGACCAATTACATTTATTCACCTACTCGAACGCGAGTAGTGCTTGCGTAAGGTACTAAATCATTCATCAAATAAGCTGTCTTGTTTGTTGATTATTCGGCAGATTCTGACAACAAAAATAACATATTTGGATACATATGACGAGAATCCATTCGGTCTTGCTTTGTTTTACTCTAAGCGATTACATTCGTAATAATCTAAAAGTGGTTGTTTTACTATCTGTCTGATACTTCTACCTAAGTATGTTTACAAGATCTCCAGGAATATTTTGATTATTCAACAGATCTGATCACATGATTAGACTGGATCAGATTGTGCGGTTTCGATTCTGGTCTGTCCCCCATTCCCAACTGGGTTGCCAGTTTCAATTTTTCATTTGTTTTATCCAAAGTTGAGTTTTCACAATCAGAACCTTATGGTTAGCATGTTCACAGAAGTACAAGTAGACATAGATAGATAGCTTGCTATCCACCTAGCCTCTCTCCCCGTTGCTCTTCTTCGGTTGATCACATTCCTTTACTATAGTTAGTAAATCGTGTGATTTCATCCGCTGTGTAGGCTGCATATCAAACAATCAAGCTTAGTGGTCTGAAGAGCACAGGAACTTTTGAGGTCACTAATAGACATTGCAAACTGACACAAATCAAGTGAGACAGAGAGAAAGAGAGAGAAAAGAACAATAACTCGATTTGTGGGTCACATCAGTTCACCGATTGAAGCTAATCATCTCGATGGGCCTGGTCAGTAGATGAAAAGTGAGGTGATTTGGTTGTTCGTGGTTCAACTAATGAGCATCACCATCTGTCGTTTTATTTTGAAAGGCACCAATTAGGAATTGAGTGCAATGAAATAGTGCAAGGATCTTGTAAGCGACAGATCCCATTTGGCTTGAATGTAAAATTTATCTTCCGCAGGAAAGAATATTTTGGGGGAAATACATGGGCACTTACTATGTTTTAATTACATTTAAGTTCAAGTAAGTTTCAGTATGCCCAAAAATTGAAAACTGTTTATTTTTCGAAACTACACATTTAGCCGCACAATAAAACCACAGCATTCGTGTGTCTTAGAAATTGTGATAAACACCAAAAAATCAATAAACTGAATAAGGATAAAACGCAGGCAAGGAGAGTGTCAAAATAGAAGTTTCCCTTTACTATTTCAAGATATTCTAGCTTTCTCTCATGCGACCGTGGTGAACTAATCCGGTACACCTGAGAACGCTGAGATATATATATTTCGTTGTAAGTTGTATCTGAATGACTTGACAGAATTTCCGTGCAAGCACACGAACGGTTTCGCGGATTTTTTCCGCTCATCAGGCATGTCCATTCGGTAATCTTTTGTCAGTGTATCTTTTGTCTCAAAAACCTTGTTTGCAACACTGGGTAATTTTGAATGGATTACTATTTCAGAGTGAGTCCATTGGCGAATAAACAGTGTGATTCGATTTTTCGTAGGTGAGTTGGACGCTACTAACCGCAACAAACGTTACTCGAGCATCTTAATAGAATATTTCGTAAGAAGTAGTATATGGATTATTATTTAGATATATATATATATACATGCATATATATAACCAAAAAGCATGGTGCCAACACAACAACAAGAACAGCAGGGGTTAGAATACATGGCCGTGAGATCGGCTTCACACAGTTACAGTGGATAACCAAAGCATTAGTATTTCTATTTCTTTTACTCCACAACTTTTTATACTTCTGTGCGTTATACTATCATTTTTGAACAAGGAGCGGGATTTCAACAGGCAGACCGCACAGCTGCGCCACTAGATGCTATCTTGAACCAAGCTTGTTCTCAAGTCGGTCTTAAATATACATATATACCTTGAACCTGAAAGGCGAGCTGCACCAAACAAAGCCAAAGTTGAAGCTAGGTTTTTCATATCTCTACATCATGTCACGGTCTGACCTCCACCGTGCTTCTTCAAGTCTTGCCTATCTCACGCAAAATGAGCACGGAGAGCCAGATGATGGGCAGGCACGTGCAAAACGTGCCAAGCCAGTNAAAACGTGCAAAGCCAGTCGAAACGATGCAAAGCGATTAGTTCTCTTAAAGGACAACTGTGTGCACCCAACACGCAATTACGAACCTCGACATTGCTCAATTAAAACCAGAAAAGCATATTAGACATATAGGTGACAGCACTACATAAAGAAAAACCAGATCGTCCAGAACCTCGGAAGACGCCAAGATCCTTAGGTAAAGAAAGAGACGTGGTCTCGTCCACATGGATAAAGATGACACTGTCAGTGCGAAAACCTATGATTCGAGATACAAGATCAGTGAAATGGTAAAAGTCAAAAAGTAACTGATCATGTTTGCGATGGATTCGGGGAATAGAACTTTCACCGAATTGCATTTCCTGCTCCAGATAAGAATGAAGTTGATCGGTAATATTCAGCCACATATGTTCATGGAATAACTCCCGCAGGTGAAAATCTTTTCATACATATCAATCAAGATTAAAAGTGCATGAATCAATTGGCAAATAATACACATATCTAAAGAGGTGTAACAACCGAAAAACCGATCGCAAAGCCCCTTAACAAACATTTTATTCAATTCATGTACATTTTACTTTATGAATCGCTGCAATAACCAGTCACTCAATAAATTATTCCATCGATCGAATCATCCATCTAAATACCTATTACATGTTACTAGATGTTTCTTATTTAAGTGGCATAGTCAATATTTAAAACAACATGCATTAGGGGAATGGTCACCGATTCTACAAAAAGGAAGTGCGCACGGAATAGTAACTCTTTGCGGATAAATGCGAACCTGATCCTCTTTTGATCGTCACACCCAACTCTTTGCATTTTACTAACGAAAATTGAAAACGTACGGATATTCAGAGATCAAGCTATGCCATACCCATCACTTGATCGTTTATCCATCAACTGAGATACACCACAGGTCTCAGACCAAATAAATTGCGTAAAATTGAATGTCACAATTACTTGAACAACTGCAGGCAGCATTTCTTCAAAACGCCCTGAAACGTGGAAATTTTGAAGCCTCAATCAACTGAGTCACACACACAGAGAAACTTGAACGCTAACGGCAAAAGTGAACATTGTTGTAATGTAGGGCCAGACTACGTATTGTACCACCGAACTTCAATAGTTAAGTGAGGGTGAATCAGCTACACAGTTTCTGATTTCAGGACATCTTTGTTTGGCACGCGATATTCCGTTTATATCACATTCATGCTACCGACTTAAAACTGTGGCGGGTGATAAGAACTTTAGAGGATCACCGATTTCTCCAAACAGACCTGAACAGGCTGCTCCAATAGTCCGCGTTTTGGAGGCTTCGTGAGAACCGCACCAAGTGCGCCCAAATGCATTTGGGATGTAGAAATGCTAGTCTTCCAACCCACCTGAATTTGGTCTTGATGAACAAAGGGGCCACAGTTAAAAGTTTTACCTAACTATCTTCTGAGGTCCCAGTAGTGCATTTGTTTCTTCATCCAGTTGGTAGCCATAAAACAATGACCAAAACCACCGCACGAAGGTACATGATTAGTGATTACTGAATGCGAAACTGTTGATTACAGTCTTCAGAAAGCTTTGAGTTCAAGTGCTTGTGCAAGATTGAATACGGTTACCTCGCTGTATCTTTTCTTTTTCTGTTCATTTTTTACGTCCTCTATATTGAATATGCAATGATACAATGTTCATGAAGGGGAAAGCGGCCAATCAAAGGGCTACCATACAACACACAAATGGGGAAAGTCAGATGGTGGTGGTGGGATTCGAATACTCGTTCTCCGGGGTGATAATTTAGTGACGTTACCACCGGGCCACCACGGCCTGTATACCCATATACCGTTACTGAAATAATGAATTTGGAGCCAATTCAAAACGATTATTCACTAAACTTCGTGCGGTCAACTAATTGGTTTGGCTGTTAGTACTAAAATCATTCCCGTGTAGATATAGGAGACTCTGGGAGCACTAAACTTACATGTGGAAAATGCTTCGTGATAATTTATGTCCAGAGATGCACCCTAAATTTCTCTCACATAACTTTAAGCATAGATTGCCACTTCAGAACCTGGGGTTTATGTGACTTTCCTCCGGGTATTGTTTTTCCAGGGGCCCCTGTCGGTGACTTTGAAGTAACAGAGCTAGATGGGGTTCGAAAGAGATCTTGAAGAAGACCTATCGGCTACTCGCAGAAGTATAAATACAATGATTTTAGTGTCCGTGGTTATAAGTTTCTTATTGGGTACCGCTACTTTCATTGTATTGCTGAATATAAAAATATAAAAATACTCATCATTTGCGCCACACTGCTTTCGTTTTCATTTCGTCTGTTCGCCAAGCTTCGTAAGCCCTGGCGATGTCACCTTGGTTGACGATGAAACGTTTGCAAACAAACTGTCAAGCTAGGTGAACAGGCGAAATGGAATTCAGTTCACCTGAGCTACGATAATCGATTTTCAATACTTTATCAACTTCTTCCCTTTGTTGGAAAATTTGTGATTAACTCAAAAATACTATCCAAAAGTGACCATCAAACATTTTGGTGCTATTCGAACTGCTTTCAATTAATGTAGTTTCTCTATTCGTGGCACACACTCCTTCAAGAAATTCGTCTGGTGCAAGTTACAAAATAAATCTTTGTTTTATCAAGGTGGGGGATTTAATTAAAAACCAGCTAGTTATTCGTAGATGACTGTACTTCAGAACTTGAATAAAAAAGGTTTTTTCCAAAAAAGGATGTAGAAATTAAATTTTCCAGACAAATATTTCATGAAGGATTTCTTTCTGTAAGACTAAGTGTTAGAGATGAGACTGAACTGTACCTTAATTAAATCAATTTATTTAGAAATATTGTCTGCAGTAGTCGAGTGACTATACAACATACAATGAAACTGCGCTCATCTTGACCTGAAGGAATTTCTTATATCTTCGGTATTTTACTTAAATGATTTAGTCACTATATAAGAAGAGAATCGTTTCACTCAAGACTTATTTACAATAAGGAAAAACCGCTCTGGTTTTACAGGGCAACTCAACTTGGTCAAAAGTGCATCATTTGAGTGTCATTTGTGAACTACCCGAATGCCCTTTTGATGATCACGAACCACCGCGATACTCATTCTGTATCAGTTGTTTTGATGTCTCATCTAGTATGTGGGCTTGTATCATCAATCGTAAATTTTACAGATGATCGTGTATTATATAAATTGATGATAGCCATATCACCCACGGATATGAGAAGTTCAGTAACAATTAAAAATATAGCAATACATTTAAACAGGAAATGGACAAGTTTGGCAGTACACAATGCCCCTGTTTCGTGTAACGTTTTCAGTACTTTTCATTACAATCTAAATCGATTTTTTGAGAGTGCTCACACACGGATATAACAATACACAAACCGATCAAACCTTTCTTACGTCGTGGGTTTGAAAAACTGATTCAGCAGTGGTAGGTGGTTAATCTACAAAAGGCACACATACATGTTAACTTCCATCTGTACTGTGTGCTAGAACCAGCTGAATTCCATCAATTGACCGACATTTCTAGCTCCGATAGAATTTGAGCAACTGATGTGTCATGTACTTTGTGATTCGTGCTGGTGACTAAATGATGTGCTCCAACAACAGAGCTTACAGAGTGCTTGATATATAGAAGCGTAAACAACTTGCGGGTGTTTGTGTCGGAATCTCCCTCGAAGTAACTGATGTTTTCATTTATCGATTACCTGACAGATTCTACGCAGTATGTCAAAACAACGTAGTTCAAACCATTTGAATGGTGTTGAATTTCAAGCGAAAAATTAGTACCACTACTGGCACGTTGTGGTCATATATATATTTGATAAAATAACATTACAATCAAAGGATGAAACAAAATATTCTTTCCAAACTCTCATTTTTAACTTTCTACTTTATAGGTCAATAGTATACTACTAAATTCTACTCTGAGCTTGTATGATAAATCGTAGTATACTTGATAGTGTGAATTTTAAGATACCACAAAGAGACTGTGTAATCAATGAATAGTTCTGCGTATTTCAAAATTCTTTTTATTTTTACACACGATTTTAACACCACATCCAACCTTTAATTCCTATCTCGGATCTCAATCGATTCAGTATGAAAATCTATTGAACGGTACACATACAGAGCAAACATTCCGTATGCATTACCGTTGCTTGTATGAGTTAGTATTGGAATAATACTCCGTGAGCGAATTTAATTATCTCGTATATTTCTGATTGGTGAATTTTTATGCAATTCGATAAAGCCACCAAGCCGACTTCCCCTAGTTTCGTATTCGACTCAGACAAATTCATTCTACTCTGTTCAAAGACGTTCTGTCAAATAACGGATAGACCACAATACATCAGTCCATACCTCACCAAACAACCACAGGTATAGGCATTAAAAAAGGCAGTGCGAAAACAATACGAGATGGAACTTTCGTTTGAAATGAGAATATCTACATTGGTTCCTGAAGCTATTCAGCGAACATCGTTTTTCAAGCTTTTCTCATGAACTATTTGCTTTGATATCCACTGGTTTAGTAATTAGTCCATCGACTGGTCTCGACAACTGGGGTGTGCTTTTATCCGGCCGTAAATGATAGCTGAATCAGCAACGATAGGAAAAAGCTTAGACTCATCACATATGAGGACTACAAATTGGGACCGATCTCGATTGAAACTGTGGTCAGTACACATGTGTATAGACCAGGAGGATCAGTGCAATTAAGCGACTGTATTATTGATTTGCTGTACCGTCCTGTTGAGCGTTGAGGTCACGATGTATACCAAGGCTAAGTAACATAAGCTGAAAATAAATAACCAAGGGATAGGCTGTGTTTCAAACTAGAGTAAAGTGTTCAGACGAAGTCATAAACTTTCACTCACAAAAGTTAGTTTATTCATGAAATTTAGACTATATGTGTAGCTGTAACCCGTCCATTAATAAAAATCTTATATATATCGAATGCGAATACAGCACAAATAATTTGTATAACCCATACAATCTAGGATCAAAATACTGGTGTTTGTTGGCATATTTGACAGAAGAGAGATTGCATGGGAACAAACATACGCTCATCGGTCGCACTGGCATAGTATCCGTGTGCAACTGACAACAGAAAAAATGACAAACAATTGTTGCACTTGCCAAATAAGAATGGTGAAGTTGTTCATCGATTACCCGGGGAAATTCATAGAAACAGGAGAAAATACCAAGTAAACTGATGCTCCAAGTAGCTTTGGACAACTGTTCTACCTGGTTGGTTCTCATCACTACAGCAAACACCAGAACACTGCCACTTCACAAGCACAGATGATATCACCTCGGCTGATGCTGAAATGTTTGCAAACAAATTGCCAAGCTCGGCAAACAGACGAAATGGAAGTACAATAAATCCATCGACCGAATCAAGGATCGAATCCGGTAACTCATTAGCAGTGGGCAAGCAGGTAACTTGACCATCGAGCACTTGAATGGTTTGTTCGTGTCCAGGTTCAAAATGGCTCATACATAACTCTGGTGACTAGTGCTGAAATGAGTGAGGTGTGATCCCGGCTTACAAAAATTGTTTGTGCTATGATCTGTCTGAGCCAAATGAAAAATGTTCCTATCTGATAGATTATCCTGGGCAATCAGGTGAATGGTACGCATGCGTTCTACTAGCGACGTCCCGGTGTGATCCACCAACCGGTCCCTCACTTCTCATTGCTGGTTAGACCCAATCAGGTCACAGCTGCTGCTGCGCACCACTTCCTAGCTATTTGTTTCACAATGGAATTCCTGGTGTAATTGTTTCACTTGTAGTTCACAAAATAACCACAATAATAAGGTTGGAGCCAGAGCAGAGCTAAAGGTTGTCAAATAGTATTCAGGCTCCGGTAGTAAAAATAAAACTGAAGAGAGTTTCGATCAGAGCATATTGATGCATCATTATATACACACTAACCAAACTTTCTCGGTCTGAGATCGCAGAGATTCTTGGATTTTCAAACAGCTGAGTAGAGCAGTTCGTGAAGGAAATAGCTGTCGGACCAAATGAACTGACTGACTATTACTGAAGATGACACCTGAACAAAAATAAACTGGAAATTTGGTTCGGCCATTGTATGAGCTGGTTGGCATAGTGGTAGCACACGCCTTCCATGCGATGGGTCCGGAGTTCAAATCCCGGACGGGACGGTGAATATGCACTACTGATGAGCTCTTATAAGAGCGAAACTCGAGTTTAGTGCTTCCGAACGTATGATCAAATCGATGAACTGAGCATTGTACGTGAGGGTAAAGTCCGAAGAATAGTCGGTTCAAATCACAAAATGCCAATTTGGTTGTTTATTTGTGCGGTCCTCGGTGAAGTATGAAGATTTTTGTAATTCATCCTTCCATCATTTAAGTACGTAGCCCGCAGTTTGGTCAAACTAATCGATCGTGCTCATTACCATGTTGATGTAATTTGCATATGAATAATACAATTTAGGGTGATGAACGCAGGTTATGTTACGGGTCAAAACGGTAACCGTACACTAGACTTTAAATCTATCGACAAGAGGAAGGGAAGGGAGAGATAAAGTTAAACCAAGTGAAGAACACAATACTCAGTTGCGCGAGAACCAACCTTGCTTCATTAGATTTACGCAGGATGATTTAACTCAATTAACCTAGGATAGATTAGAAAGTAAAAATCTGTGGCTTCCTCAATATGCCAGATACGTTTAATTCATTGAAAATGCAACTTCCGTTGAAGAGTAATGACATCATACGATTGCTCATCAAGTATTTGTCTGATCGTTTTCATTAGAACTATAAGGGTCTCAGTTTGATCTCTAAGAGACATCTGAATACATTACCCTTGGTCACATTGGACTGATGTAATTAATGCAATAGCTCGTGCTTTTAAGTCCGAATTGACTTAACAGAAGAAAAATTGGACTCACCACGCTTTGTAAATCATTTTGATTAGTAAGAATTAACTGTCGAACGGTGTTTTCGGGTCAATAATGTAATCTCTTTCAGTATCAAGCAAAAATCATAAAATGCCTTCCGATCAAGTGTTTCAACATCGCTCTTCTGTGCTCCCCGACACTCTAAGTAAAATTAAGTAATCTGTTGCATTTTCCATTCACAGTAACCTCAACGATACACAATCATTCGTAATGGCTTGCTTTTGTTCTAGTTGTGACTGTAGAAATCATTAATCTTTATTCACACTTATTTTGCTCGAACATTATTCACTGGTATATGCTTAAACATCTTAATTGCACTTTGCACCGATTCAATGGTTATTCTCTATTTACTACGTGATTCACTAAAGTTTACTTGTTTATTTCACAATCTGAAGCATTGAGTTCCCTTTATCCATT
>UZAN01040382.1:49303-74882 GCA_900618425.1 Echinostoma caproni | reverse complement strand
AATGTGCAAACTCATGAAATATGCGCATGTAACAAAGAAAATGATTATCATAACTATATTCAACTAGATTGAATCAAGAACCAGAGAGAGGTTAACAAAGGCTAAATCAGTTTGGAGACAAACCTGTTCCAGTATAAATTGGAAATGATATCCTTTACTACAAATCCTTCAGCCTCTTTGAAGGTTAACCTTTTTGCAGAACTGAACGTCGTCCTGTTTGTTATTGTGTTACTTGTATAACTGCTATGTAGCTCATTTAACATCAGTTGGAATCATCTTTCTGAGCTCTCGAACCACATAACTATGCTTCTTTTTGCATCTAAATATCTACTTCCATCTTTTACGTTAGACAAGACACACTTTCACGCGACTTTAAAAACTAACTTGTAACAACGCACATGATGCTTGTATTCAGTGACACAGCGTCTCTTATGCGCTCACTTTGTCATGAGAGTGAGCAGAAGTTAATTTCCAAGGAATTGATCATCATTCAATTCTTTATTATAAATATTCTTTGTTTTAAGAAAAGGCGAGCTATACAAAACACGTATTAACACTTGCATCGTTCCTTACGCTACTTGATTTGACAGTTGTTTATCAACGTGAGTACTTTGCCATGTGGTTACGATGCTTATTCAGATGCAATTGAAGTGATCACAAAAGTCATTCATATTTTATTTTTAATACCTATGGATTTTAATCATTTCTACATAAGCATATTCCTCGCACAGCGGACGAACAAAAGTTAAGTGTACCTACCATTGTGTTAGTTGCGCGACAACGACAGAGAAGAAAATAATTCCTAGAAGCACACAACCTGTTCCGCAAATCCTGTCACTCATCGATGATTGAATTTCCCTTGGGTTATATTAGAAACTTTTCAAATTGCCACAATGGATACCACTTCAATAAATGGGGGTTGTTTAAAAAAAACTAACAAAAATTAATTGCTGCAATATTTATATTATGGCTTTCCGTAGGGCCGAATATTTATTTTGAGATGCAGCGAAATCGTTCTGGGCATAAAGCGCGCAGTATTGCAATATGTTCATTTTTTTGAAATATTTATATGCAAAAGGAGATCGTGAGAATATATCCGTAGAGAAAATTTGAAGTGAGGTTTTGAAGCCTGTCAGCATTGAATTCCATCTTCGAAATTAAACTGATGATCTTGTGTATATTGTGCACGCCCAACTAATACATGAAAGAAAGAATTAATTTTGTATCTATCACAATATGCTTGTTACACTGTTCTGTGCATTATGAGTGAGAAGTTTAAAATTCCATGTTAGGTGAAGCGATGTTTTCCTGTGTGGATTAAACAAAATAGTTCTCTCGTTCGTTTGATAGCGGCTGTACACTGGAAAAGCATTGAACATTTAGTTTTTACTTTTCTCGGTCATCTTCAGATATTCGCACAGCTGTAGTCCAGTGTAAGTCTCTCAGAGTACAGACATTGCGCTTCTTTTACGCAAACTTATAGCGGCAGTTTTTGAAAATAAAAGATCAGTTGACTTTTGATACACTGCGAATGAACTCAGAGAAACGTGACCGCAAGTTGATCAACCCATTCAAACCTAACAACTCCCCTCCCAGGCGGAAATTTATTTTGCTCAGACATTTATTTACTCGGTGGTAGCGGGTTCAGTGAGCTTTTCTAGGTTGTATAGACTCCGAGATAAGTAGGATATGAGAAATTGCCAGCCGGAGTCAAAATTTTTGTGTTGTTTTGGTGACTCCGGTGATCAACCGATTGAGATCTTCATAGTAAGAGCGGCCAGGAAAGAGTGAGTTTGAATCCCGCCACGGCCGCATTTACTGGGAAGCTTCATTCATTTAGGTCGTCCTTACTTTGAAGCATCCCAAGCTCACATTCCGAAATTTGATCTCATTCTGGTATGAAAACTCAAGAAAAATAATTCTTATGATATTACTGATATCGTTATAATCGTTATAGATTTGATTTAAGGATATAATCGGAAGGAAGCAACATGTTTGCAAAAATGAGCGCTGTTGATAAAAGATCACTTAATATAATGAGCCAGAAAGAAACTGGAAGGACTTCAATGATATCCACTGAAACAACAGGGAGCAATGGAAAATGGTTAACTCGATTAGTTTGCCACTAATGTTATTCATCCCGAATTCCTCTCCATATGTCTTTGCGAATGGGCTGCATCCTGTTTTCGAAAACCCAGTGCTGATGGGTTATTTGGTAGTTTATCATTTCAGAATTGAATCGTAAAATCCAATAAAGCCTTCATGTATTTTACTGTTACCTGAGCATGAGAAAATCAAAGTGTGTTGTTGTACAATTTAGTCGATAAGTATGCAAGCAACCGTGAGTTTTAACTCCATTTTACTTCATTGAATAGCAATTAAATGTTTTGAGTATTCCTTTTGGTGAACATCCCCGTCCCACTTTGTCTCGTTTAGAAAATGTTCAATGTACTCTTTAGATAAACTTGTTAAAGTTTGATGCTCAGTCAACCTTGTTATGCAGCCCAATCAAATTTCTGGTTTGATAGTACTCAATAATGTGAGCGAATAGGATACATATTGTGGGTCGCTCAATCACTAACCACATCAGTAACCCCTTAATCGGATCGGCACAATGCAAGTCACGTTTTATTCGGAAAAAAGAGCCATGCAGTCAAACATTGGTTTTCAACCTAAATGAAGTCAATATTTTCGAAACTTGCAGAACAATATACGTTTAAGGTCACAGAATAAGCCCATGATCATAATACGACTGCAGGTTGTAGGCGAACATATGTTTTCGGTGAGTTCCTTATCAATCCAAGATAATCACATTTATGTGAGAAAATAACGGGAAGGTATTGTGTTGGGGCCAAACAGTTGAGGTCAAATAATTATAGCAAAGGGGTGCGGTAGGGACACATTTGTCACTCCTTCTCATGCTCGGATAAGAACGGGTTACGTAAGTGTTGATAATTGATTATCGCAACGCTCATGCTTGATGTTGTCCCCTTTGGGCCAGGGAATTTTAAGTGCCTGAACGAGTGTTGTCTGAGCACACAATTCTAGCTTCAACAAGCGGACGATAATTGCCTCCACTGTTGCTAGCATTTTAATTGAAACAGCCCTGGATTTATGTTGTGGGACACGATAAATGATGGTGAAAGCCGAATTAGTATCCACCTTATGTCCAGTTTCGGCCAAGTGTGCAACAATGGAACTGGAAATAATTCCGATTCTTCCGTGACCAAGCCAAGTGGGTTGATGTTCCATGATGCGTTTAGATAGCTGCCTTGTCGTACGACCTACATAAGTGACACTTGAATGGCACTTGAATTGATAGATGAGCCTTAACGAGGTTAACATAGGCAACTTACCCTTGACATCGGATGACGGGTGATTTTGAGAACACGGATGTGAGTTTGGAATCATTGAACGTAGTTTTGACTACGGCACTCAGGACTCTACTAACCCTTTCGCAACTGGTTTGGGAGAGAGATAGAGCTGAGAAAAGACTTTGATCATCAAACTTACGTTCAAACGAGATCCAGCAGCTGTTCAGGCACTTAAAATTCCCTGGCCCAAAGGGGACAACATCAAGCATGAGCGTTGCGATAATCAATTATCAACACTTACGTAACCCGTTCTTATCCGAGCATGAGAAGGAGTGACAAATGTGTCCCTACCGCACCCCTTTGCTATAATTATGTGACCTCAACTGTTTGGCCCCAACACAATACCTTCCCGTTATTTTCTCACATAAATGTGATTATCTTGGATTGATAAGGAACTCACCGAAAACATATGTTCGCCTACAATCTGTGTTTTGATACGTTTAAAACTTCGGAGGGCAGCAAGTAATATACAAAAATTAGCTTATTTAAAACACTATTTGTATGAAAGCAATTATAAACTGCTTTCTGTTCTGTATTATTCAAATTGGACATTAGACATCCATGGAAAATTGTATGCAGCATCTTGAAAGGCAGTGTATCGTGCCAGCCTGTTTCGAATGCTGCATACAATATATGTTTTAACCCAAACAGAATGTGCCACAAAACGAATATTTCATGAGTGAATTTTTACTTAATGAAGGAGTATAGCGAAATCAGAAAATGAAAAACGAAATAGACAGACAAACCATAACAGCTCAGACACTGCCCGATTATCAGATAATATACCGATATTCTGTGAAGCACGTATACACGCAAGTTTGCTCCTGCTGATGAACCGTTCAACTGGAAGTATACGTCTAATATGCAGAATATCATGGTATTCGAAGTTACTGATGTTCACTAAGATTTATTTAATAATATCTCATGTAAACTCACATTATCAGTGGAAGCAGCATTAAAAAAATGTGAGTTTACACGCGATAAATTTCTCCGCTTAATTTACATAATCCCTTAGGAGAAATTCGCGGTTTTATCCAAAACTGATATAGAGCACACCTAATTTATGCACGTTATTCGCTGAGTTTTATTCGAGAAGTGCTTTACGTGCGATCGTTTCCCGTTAGTTGCTCTCGTATTTCGGCATTTTCGTTGTGCCTGTAGGACTGCGGCAAGCAGTTCGTCCTCCTTTCCGTGAGATACTGACTGTGTTTTCTCATTTGAGCGAGAAGATAGCAAAAATAAAACAAAATAAAAGAACATTGTTTTGGATTGCCCGTTGGTTTACTTTAACTTTTCTCTTAGGGACGAAGCATGATGGAATATAACCGAGTAAATTCCCATATTATAAACAGAACTGCGCAGTTAAATTCGGAAAACAATGTTATCAAAAAGGTTGCTGATTAAGCACTTCAATATAAGACGGTTGGAAAGGGGAGAAAAAATAGAATGAAGCAATCTGCTGGAAAAGTAGGTTTAGACACTGCCACCTGATAAATGTTGAAAACCAATTGGGTAGGCTAACTTAGGGCTGGGAACCGGGGGTTGTAAGCAGATAGTGAAAAAGGAACTGAATCGGTATAATTATGCAGACGATTGCGCGATAGTTGGCAAGTGACTTTAGAGTGAATATTAGGAAAGAAACAACGACGGGACAAATTTATTATCATGGGCAAATCAGTATATCTTTGGAAAGATTGAACAGTCAAACCACCAAAACATTGAGAAAAGTTTGAAAATGACAGCGGACAATGCATCACAATGTCCCCCTCCCCGCCTATTCTGGTTTGTTCCTATTCTTTAATGTTTCGCTTATCGTGGGCACTAAATCACTAAAGATATCAACTTTCTGCTCTAGTTATGAGTCTTTAACACAAACCTCGCATATTACGTCCAGTTAAGTTCTCAGAAGATGATTTTAGGCTCCTGACAAATGAGTGTACATATCAGTATGTTGTCCGCGATGTCCCCTGGCTTCTAACGCTATCAGGTGTAAGTGGTTTGAAATACTAAAATGTGGTGTTTCTATTTTTGAGTTTTGGTTTTAAATAGTTCAAAAACCCAGGCGCCTACCTCTAGGAATACCAGTTTACAATATTCACCAGCGGCTTTTTAAAATAATTTAGCGTACTGCATTTGATCACGGTTTAAGGCAAACAGTTCCACAGTGGAATCATCCCGTTCGTGAAATATATTGCCCTCAGTTGCAGCCTGGAGTAGTTTATTTCGTGTGAGAATAGACCACGATATTTAAGGCCCGATAAATCTCAAACCTTTATATCAGGTCAGCCCTCATCCGCCTACATTTGAACAAGAACATATTCAGATTCCTTAAGCTCTATTCATAGCCCGCACCGTTGCCCAGCTATTATATTTGTAACTAGAACTTTCACGCATTCTATTCATGTACAGTCATTTCTGCAATAGAGAGAGCCAATGCACACAATATTCAATAGATGTGTGCGGACCGAATACGTCCGGTTTTCTGTATGCTATGGTAGCGCTGACACTGAGCAGTTCTCTTTTTGCTCTATTCGTGACTTTTATGAACTTGGTACTAGATTTTATGATCCTGGTAACCATTATTGCTAGATCATTTGCCTTTCGCACTTGTCACGCCATTACACTAAAACTGCACCCTGTCGTGGAGTGATGGCTTGTACACATTTTGACCCAACGAACTACAGAATATAGCTTTTGGTGAGCCAGAGATCTAATCATGTCTGGAAGGTCAATGGATAGAGGTCAGACAAAGTTCAGTCTCCTTCCCCCCTTCCTGTGTGGGGGTTCGATTGCAGTTGGCGTCTCAGTCGGTAAAACGTGCTGAAGAACTAATTGATCCAGGTTAAGGGACATCCAATCGCCTTAACGCTGTCTTGTGGTTAGTTCCTTTTCAGAACTAAAAGCTTTGGTAGAGAACCCTGATCCTTCTCCCTAGCAGTACCCGTCCATAAAGCACCAAGGAACATACAAACTAAAAATAATCTCATACTGCATCGGTCTTCTCGAACGATAACTAGGATCGCGCTGTCTATTGCATCGAGCGGTGTAAGTAGTGGTAAGTGGGCTACTGCTCAGATATCCCAACCTTTGGTTAACTCTTTGTCTTCCGTACCCAACCCTCTCCGTTTACTTCTTCTTCTGAATCGTAACATTCCCTCGGTTGCCATTTGTCAAAGGCCGCTGGCAAATATCATCGTAAATAATTTGCTTATTAATAGGGTGAATACTTTTAAGCCTTGTCAGCTTCTCATTCGAATTAATTCATAAAGCTGAAACCTCACTGATCGAGTAGTTACCCGTCAATAACCGTGTATGCGCAGTCAGGCCCCAGAGTTCAGCTGGTGTTCGAAAGGGTAAGAACACCAAAAGGTGTTTGTTCTTCATCTCCGCATATGCACCAACCAACTGCAGTCCAACTTCACAAAAAGACGAATTTGACGAAAAATTCGCCGAATTCGTTCGGTTAAGCTGTTATGGTGCTGGTAGATGATTTTAACGTGCATGTTGTGAAACTGAGCCCATTCGAAGTCTGTCTACGAGGACACATTGCTCTTCCCTCCCAAGGAACAGACAACGGTGACCGACTACTTCAGTTCTGCTCGGATCATTGGTTGTTCCTATCTAGCACCACCTTTCAACATATCTCTCGTCGAACGGCTACATGGTGTTCTAGTTCAACGGGAATTTGACCCAAGTTGACTACATAACTATAAGCTACCGTCGGCGTGGTTCAGTAAATGATTGCGGATACTATTGGACCACCTGCGTTGAATAGGATCATGCACTAGTTCTGATGCGAATCACTCTTCGACTCATCGATCATCGGCAGAAATTGCCTCCTCAGTTAGTTAATCACCATCTGTGCGATCCATATATCTGAGCACGTTATGACAAGAAGCTGAAACAGGAACCAGAAGAACCGCAACATGGTGAAGTAGACCAACAGGTGGATCAAATTAGATTAGAAGAACGATTTAATCGATGGGCAGGATATCTATTGAACAGTTCAATTGGCTTGGTGCTAATGTGGTTCTTCGGACAATGGTTAAGGAAACTCCATGGGTGGTAACATGTTAGCTTCCATCAGAATTACGAAGTACGAAGTTGTCCATTATTAAAGAAACGGAAGGCTGCAGAACCTGATGGGCTTCTCTCCATTATTTTCAATCTGAGTTGTGACTGTCTCGTCGACTCGATTACTAGCCCACTTCGCAGAATCTGGCCGGATGAAGGTAGCCCTCTATCCTGGGGTGGATCGTTGATCCCCCCCCCGATATTAAAGTAGGGATAATGCAACAACTGAAGAAACCACCGCGGGATTACTTCAGTTACAATCATCACAAAAGTGTTGTTCTCTGTAATACCTCGTCGCCTGACATTCTTAGGGGTTGGAATATCCGCAAACAGCAAGCAGAACTCCCTTCAAATCGCGGTTGTGTGAAAATATCTTCACTTTGCGTCGAGTTCTTGAATTACGCCACACATACATCGTCGGCAAACAATCATAATAATTCTTGATTTAAAAGGAGTACTCGATTCAGTCCACCGTGAAGATCTTATCAGGTCAATGCCTTGCAAAGGAATGCTGTGAAAGTATGTAAACCTATCGCAGCCGCTGCACCTGCACACTTCTATTGACGTAAAGGTCTATGGTTGGCTAAGAAAATCGTTGGAAACCAGGAGTACTGTTCATCAAGGGTGACCTATTTTGCCATTCCTGTTCAACATCGTCATAAAATACATACTGAAGAACGCACTAAGTAGTTTCCAAAATGTTGGTATTGAATTGACAACTGGAGAAAACCTGTGCGGTTCAAAGCATGCTGACGACATCATTTGACTGTTCGAATGTATGGAGGATGCGCAAAGCGCTCTAGGCAGACTTTCACATTCTGTAACGTCATTTGGTATGCGCTTTGCAAAGTGCAAAGTGATGCGACAAGATTGGGTATCGTCTACCTTGGTACTGATGCTTGATGATCAAAAATTAGCTATAGCGTAATGTTTCTCCTTCTTAGGTAGCTGCGTGATAAATGACGGTAGCATAGCCAAGGAAGCAACCGCCCGCATTTCCAACACACCAGGCGCTTACGCAGGACTGAAGCACCTTTGGTGCAGACGTGATGTTTCGTTGAAACTGAAAGGTTGTATATACTGCTCCAGTGTGCGGTTAGTCCTACTTATGTTTGCGTGACCGTTTATTGAGACGTGGAAGACATCTGTCGTGTAGAAGTCTTCGATCGCAGATGTTTACGTAGTTTGGCGCGGGTTGGATAATAATGAGCGTGTAAACAACTTTGAGGTAATGATTCGATGGAGAATCCGTTGTACTATCGGATTCAGATTAGTTAGCTTCGCTGGTTGGGACAAGTGTTGTGCATGCCGAGATAGCGTCTACCGCACCACACCTTATTCGTAGTTTCATCTCCAGTTTAGAAGAAATCACGTGGAGGTCAACAGATGAAGCGGAAACGAGGTATGACGAAATGCACAGAGCGACTAGGTAGAATCGGTGTCTCCCGCCTTCCAGGCCGGGGTCCAGAAGCCTCTGCAACTGGCAGGTTGGAGACACTGAAGGATATGGCAGTGAACCGAGAACAATGTCATTCATGTTATCACCAGGGCAAATTGCTTGAAAAGGTGTGTATGTTAGATTGTGTACCCTGTGTGTTCACCAGAGAGGTTCACTTTATTTCCCTCTCTGCTATTAGGGCAATCCCTCTACATTTGGTACTGTATCAATGAATTTGTGTACATTGTGAGCTTGGCAGCGATCCGCGAAGTTCACTTCACTGTACGATGATGACGACGACTCCTCATTATATCAGTAGGCTTTTCTGATATCCTCATCAGTCCTAGTAGTCGGTAACTTACATTTGTGAAGTTCATTGGTAGGCACTAATGTTCGGTTCATAGTTTAATATCGCACGAACTCTAATCCGGCAATCCTAATGACATCAACGAACAAATCAGTCTCTTGAAAGAACTCGTGCTGCACTGTTTAGGTAAAGTAAGAATATCAATAGTTAAAGCACTGATCCTAAAGACACTCTGCTACCTTTCACTTCCACTAGGGAAATGTGGTTTCTTACTTTGACGTTAAAGTTATGTGAGGAATCCAAATATTCAGTTACTCGCGTACCCAGCTATGCACATTACCTGTGTCTGATAGACCAAAATTTCACGAATGACCGAACCGACTCATTTCTGAAAGTCCAAATAGCATATGTGCATTGGTTGTTCCTCATCTAGGCGACCTCGTTAGGAAACAAACCTGTGTTTGCGTGGTGGGAACAGTCTCTTGTTGCCCTTGTGCTTGAACACCAACCCTTTTCAACTGCAAGTGAATCCAACCCGGAGTTAATTGACCCCTGTCGGTCGGGTAACAAAGGAATCGCGTGAGGCTGGATCGATAACTCGGTCACCATGCCCAGACGTGAATGTGGGGATGATCCGTTGAATGAGTGGAGTCAATCGTAACACAATGAATAAACCGATTTATGACACTGAAATACACACTTGACGCGATGCTTAACATGCATAAGATGATGGGGATGACTACTGGCGTTAGTTTCTTCCCTCGAATCATTCGCCACTGGAATCAAAGATGACTCCTCCTTTATCCGAAATGAAAATTAATTCAACTTTTGGTGATTACTTTGACTAAACTGGGATAATCTTCAGTGGTTGATAGTTTATACTATTTGCACCCCAACGAAATGCAAAATGTTGACTTGCCCAACCTAGTCTGCGGGTTTTGCATGATCGTCTAGATTTACCAATGCAGAAACTGCCTTCCTTCCTTTGCCTTTAATCACCTCGTGTCCTGAAAACACACTGCCTACCGAGGGCCTGCTTAGTTCAGCAGCCCATCAGCATTCATATCATTTATGATGAAAGTATTTCTTTCTTTTGAACTGGTGTCAGACACCATTGGCTTATTGGTGAGCACCAAAAGTTTCAGCGGTGTTCGTCAAGGGTGCCCTAGTTCGCGATTCCTATTCAATTTTTTTCGTAGAAGTATTTAAATTATCGGTGTTTACGTAGTTTAGCCCAAGCGGGATGGAGTAAACGATTATTCTGGAGGTAAGCCGTCAGATGTTTGGGTGTTTATCAGGGATAAACCTGCTAGCTCATCGAATTCAGACTAGTAGGCTTCGCTGGCTGGGGCACGTATTGTGTATACCCATCTGTCGTCAGCCATACCGCGCTTTATTCGTTTAAGCCGGTAGTGAATGAATGTGTGTGCAAAATGTTCAGTGGACAAGAAGCTATCGGATCACGATAAATGGATAGGGCAAAACCAGGTTAACTGTGTGAAGTGTCATTCTTCATAATAGCAGCTCTGAACAGAAAAAATATCATTTGGATGTATTGGGAACACAAACAGGGAAATACCTTGCCTACGTGGGCTACCACCACTTCCGATTAAAGTATTTCGCGCAAAATGTTTCTTAAAATCCTCTGTCCGTGCAATAACACGGGCTAACACGGGCGCGTTGAGCGTAATTCACATATTCGGAGTGTGTGCTATAGCCGATAGTTTGATATTCAAGTAACTACCACTGATAACAGTTGCAGTTATCATCAAAGTTTTGCCCTCAGAGATGCAACCTGGAGCCAACGCATCTTCACTTCCGTATATAAATCTGACTCCAAGTAGCTGATACCACTGATCAAACCTCGGACGTTTTCATTGTCCAAAAAGTTCAATCATAAACTAATGTAAGTAATTTGCTTGAAACAGAGTCGATTTGGACAATAACCGCGTTTGTTCTCAAATACAAAACTGAATATATTTTTAATTAGAATATTTGAAAGTGCATTAAGGCATTTAAAGAGAGCAAATTTATTACGTCGCACACACACGCTAACTCCGAGTGACATTGAAGTGAAAAATTTGAATTAACTGAAAATGTCACCAAAGATGACTGGTTTTGCTCTAATTTTGTCTTCTCGCACAAAGCCCCGCCACTTGGCTATCATTGTCACTAGGTTCTACTAGCATTGACACTAATTAACATTGCATTTCGAGTGGTGCATCCCCGGTAGGTGCAAATGGGTGCTGATCACAGTCGCTGAATAGGAATGCCGACTAGTGGTCGTCGCCAGTGGCAGACATTTAGTCGTGTACCGGAGAGTACTGAGTTGAGATACAATAAGCAAACAGATGACTATAATCAGTGTCAAACTTCATGTTTAGTTCCCCTTTAAATTTAGACCAGGACGTAATTTATCCCCACACAACCGCTTAGAAAACGAAGTGCAACGAGCGAAACAACTAATTCATAGCAATGCTCGTGCTTAAACCAGTTTTATTTGTTATGTTATATGTTGCAGTTTTAATGGTCCATTTTCCTATAGGTTGCTTATTTTATAACTATTTTTTACTTTCTGCTATTGAGAATATTCCGCATTCTTGAGAGTTAGATTCAATGATGGTGTTGACTTTAGCATTCCTTGACACTGTTCTTGTCTTAAACAGCTTACAAGGAAATACAAAATCAGCGTAAGTTTCCCATGGCATTCAGTAGGACGAGAATGCAACTCAATTACTATTATTGAGCATAAGATTTGCAACAATAAGCTATCAAATATTTTAAGGCAAATAAACATAACAAAAATGTTTTACCCGAATGGACGATTGTAAGCAATCGGAAACAAGCTTTGCGGTTTAGACTTTCGAAAATGTCACGTAAGTTGTAAGATTTATTGATACAGTGATCTATATCCAAACTGTGGTTTGTACAAAACCTCTCGTTTAAAAAAACAAAACAGTATCTGATATGAAGTAGAAGAGGATACTTGTCTCCTTCCCACAAAGAGAATCTTTTTGATGGAATATATAAGTGTATATTGACACCGACCCCAATATGTTCTTTGTGTTTTGCAGCGGCAGTTCCTGAGGAAGTGAGAAGTAGCGTCAGATTGGGTAAGAGATTCTTTTTGAAACGTGATCATTTCAGTGCAATGCTTAATACAATCGGTCAACACATGTGCGTGTTGGAATATTCAGATAACCAAAACGTACACTTCAAAATACATCCAAAGTACCTATTCCACTTCCAATAAGCATCACTTCTGGATTAATTGTTGTGAGCAAGCATATAGAAGCTGTCAGAGGGATACCACACAGCCGTAGGTTACACCATTCTGTACTCCAGAGATGTATTACGGTTACCAGTTGCCATGCCAAAGTTCCTGAGGGATGCAAGGCTTTTGCCGTGATGGCAATTCTGTTTCTTTATTAAAATAAAAAAATAAGTTGACGGGATTTCTTATTACGGCTTTTCATTTGGTTACTACCTACAATCTCAATGAATGTTGCAACAGAGATAATCCAATAATGAAATGCAAATGCGGTCAAAGTTCGAGGGGATATATTTATCATTGCATACGTAAGATAATATCAGCCAGTTATATGGTTTTCAGGTGAATTTAATAAGCCTAAAAATTTGTGAACGTAAACATGGCCTATGTTAATGACAGAAACATTTAATGTTGCTGATTGAAGGACTTAATCTGGTCTTATCTGATAGTTCTTCATTCAGTTTCTTCAGAACCTCAAAAATATTTTTCATTTATTTCGGTTATTATCAAGCAAACATTGAAGACGATTAGGCTGATACAAGCTGCTAAGAAAAGGCACGTACATGGAGAAAATTCCTAATTCAATATCACAATTAGTTTTGTTTTGTTATCTCTATTTATACATTTATATTCTTGAATTGTTACTAACTAACGCTTTAGGGTGCCCAACGTTTGTCTTGACTTTATTTGACTTGACTCATATGATAACGCGTGATACGATAGCTCAGCTTCCTGGACTATTATTAATAGCTTTTGGGCGACTGATTTTGGGCTACAATAGTTGAACTAATTCTTCTTCAACAATTGTGGGGTATACTTTCCTTGGTCACGCGGTTCAACTTGAACGGAACATGAATTCGTTGGCTTTCTCTTTTAATTTAACGAAGGATTTTGTACGTGCCACTTCTTGATTGCAAAAATGAAGTCACGGCACGGAGTGGTCCGCTAAACACTGAGACAAATAGTTGTTTTCTTGAATACTCGTTGACGAAGGCGATGTATTAAATGTCAAGCATGTGGTAAATGGATGCAGAACTTTAGTGCTAAAATTCCAGCCAATTCAATTTGAAGAATTACCAATCATTTTTCCATGAGACATTTTTGCAAAATGTTGCTCACTAACATGTGACTGAACTTGTACAAATGAGCGTGCATTGATTAGCGTTTGTTCTGCCCGTCAAATCTTGTCGGCATCACTAAAGAAATGTAAGAAATTTCCATGGGAAACTCAGTATGTGCGACAACTGATACGTAAAAGACAACGAAACAATGGGCTTCCAGTGCTTTCGCTGAAGCATTTGTAGGAGGCTTCAACTAAATCAAGTAGAAAATCTAGTTTTTGCCTAACAGGAATGGAAGTATAACCCCGACAGTGCTGAATGTTTTCCGGGACACGGAACGAATTGATTTTCTCTCAGCTGTGACTTACCAAACTGATTGTTACCATACGTCTTTTTGTTCAGCGGAGGAACTTTTCGAACGAACATGTAAGAAAATGAGATAAATAAAATATATTTTCTTGTTTGACATAGAAAATTAGTGTTGACTACCAAAACAACTAAGAAATGTGGTTCAATTTCCTCCCGATATAATCAGATTGTATTCTTTTGAACATAACTGAAGAGTTTGTATTTCTTTTTTCTAACATGCCGCTTTTTATCCACAGGCATATTTTACAGTTTCAATATCAGGATTGTGCAGTACGGATGATTTTGAGATTCAGGTTTCTTTACTCATGCGAGAAAAGGAGTACCCAGAAGTATTTAATTTATCAGCAACAGTCACAAAAAAGAGTTGGAGATGTTTCCTCGATAACACCAGTTTTTTTCAGTCATTGGTTTTCACATGTAACCAGGCGGCTCTAAAACTTCGCTCTCTTTAATTTGACCAAAAGAAATGAGCAAACAAAAGTACATCCAACTAGTGATAATTGGATGTTTAACATGACTCATTCTTATGTGAGCTGCTTGACTATTCTAGTGAGCCAAGAACGAACTGATACATTTTTCTAATTTTCTTAGATAAATCAGAGAGTAAGTTCATATGTTTAAAGGGATCAAGAAAATTAATGGACAACAGATCGACTTCTAGTATAAAAGAATACATTCATTAGTCGTCACCCTATTTTTTGCTGCATAACTTCTCACCTATACTTTTATAATAAAATAACAAGACAAATTAAATTTTTGGCAAATCAACATTTTATATCCGAAATAAATATAATCATCTTCTGATAGGTATTAAACCTTGAAGAACAACCTCATTGTGTCCAGGTTATACGTTTCAATTTGATCGCTGATCGGAGTGGACGATTTCATGCAGTATAAGAGTAATCAACTACACCATTCATTCCATGTGTTTGAGTACGTGAGAGCAAGCGAGATCAGTGTATAACCCACTGTGGTTATACCGATAAAATTGGCAGCTATACAACACCTTATATCCTGCTAGTAATGAAATGAATGAAGTGGATTCGGTAGTACCTTTTTAACTCCAAAACATCCATCCAACGTGTTCTTTCATTCACGATGTACACCAAGACGTTTGGCGAAATCATGAGTCCAATCTCCCAGTTTACTTCTACAAATACCTTCCTAAAGTGGAATCTGGTCTACGTCCTCCTGCAAACCAAGAAACTTTTGTTTTCATCAAACAACCAGGAATATAAGGAACTTCTATGTTTCTTCTTCCTACCAAATGATAAATCACATGACAGATTGAATGAACTCTCCATTTCTTTGAACATTCCAATCGTGACATTAAGCGAACAAAGCTTGTTTTCGATAACTTTCTCGTCGGGCTAATACAGTTATATATAGGGTTCAAAATTATCATATTAGTTTAATGGTCAGATGTGATGAATATGATTGTTTGATTGTGATCTTGTGATGTGCGGTTTGGAAATGTTCACAATTGGTGGTTAGAATGAGCGGTTCCATTTCCGGTCTGCACCCCTGGGTCAGGGTGGTTTCGGTCAGCTATGTCAGGTTGAGGCCAGAGTAAATGAAGTGACTGGACGACTCGTTTTGGAGAACAAAGTGACGGATTGAGTAGGCGAATAGCCACACAACCACACAACAATAACAACAACGCTGCCCTCACATTTCCAAACCACACATCACAATACCACAATCAACCAATCATATTCATCACATCTGACCATTACACTAATTTGATAATTTTTAACCCTATATATAACTGTATTAGCCCGAGGAGGAAATTATCGGAAACAAACTCCATTTCTTGTTTAGGTTTTGAACCCTTTTGATTTTGTCTATATGCTCCTGAAATCCCTATGGAAGCAACAACACATGTCGCTATCAGTACCGGCGTATAAAATGTGAACCGGGTTTTAGGCTGATCAACACGATGTCACTAGTTCATTCCGTTATCAATCAAACAAAAAGCCTCATGCCGTCCCAAATTTTATGGCACGAATAAAAAATAAAAGGCTAGTAACCTATTTCCAATTAACATGTTATTTAAAAACAAAAATGTATATGATTTAGTTATGAAAACTGTAAATAAAGCAATCAGGAATTTGAAAAACAAATCTTACTTTGAACTTCAGAAGCTGCGAGTCCACAAGGAGGTAAGTGATATATGGTATCAGACAACGAGTAGAAAAAGTCTCAGAAAATAAAGAGAACATTCAACTACAGGGAGCATGAGTATGTTTCACGCACAGCACCTTCAACAGGAGGCGTATTTGCATGCACTTCCGTCTGACAAGGGGTCGAATTGCCACAACGGATTCAGTGGTGCTGTGGTAGACCCATGGTTAATCCTGAAGTTCCAATTTCCTCAACCACATCATGCATCATTGAGGTCATTTTCGTCTGTTCCATTGTTATTCCTAAATTGTGTGACACTGCGATAGCAAATCCTCGGGAGGCGTTCATGTACTTATATATATTAGGGATTTTCATATGTTACGTTATTAATTAAGGCCTTCATTGAACAATATATTTTATCAGTATTTTCTGTATCTACGATCATCCAAGACATTTAAAATTGCAACGCGAACTTGTTTCTGTTCATTCTAGACAACGACCCGCGAATCCAAGGTAACTTTGCTGGACGAAGAATGCAGCCAGAATGTTTCTGCCTAAGGGCTGCGAGACTCGATATAGATTTGCTAGCGATCACTGAACATACCGACAAATTGTTGGAGGAAAAACGCAGTAGCGAACAAGCTCGTTTGCGGTGACTCATCTACAGGCTAATACATCATAATTTATGTCAAAATATTTAGTAGAGAGGGGGGGGCGGGAGAACATAATACAATGAGAAGAGAAATCATCAACAGTCCAGTGGAATGACTGGATGTCACTCACACTTCGGTCATCACACGTACGCATTGATTGGAGTCACTAGGACCGGACTATTCACTATTCAGTCAGGCTGGGTGGTGCTTGCGGACTCGTTCAGATAAACGTCTACTCGTGTGGCCAATATAACTCGTACCACAGGAACAAGTAGACAATTATACTCGGAGAGAGACTGTGGAAAGAGACAATTTATCTATGATTTGAAAGCATCAAGGTGGCCTGGAGATGAATGCAATGCGAAGTTTTTGCTGCAACGAATGATTCTTCCAATGCTGTGCTCAGTTTACGTGTCACCATATTGGAAATGGCGTCGTTCTTAAATTGTAGTGTTATGTTAACCGGTTACTTCTCAACGATAATAATCCTGTTTGGCAATCGGTGACACCTGAAAATCATAGAATCATAGATAAATTGTCTCTTTCCACAGTCTCTCTCCGAGTATAATTGTCTACTTGTTCCTGTGGTACGAGTTATATTGGCCACACGAGTAGACGTTTATCTGAACGAGTCCGCAAGCACCACCCAGCCTGACTGAATAGTGAATAGTCCGGTCCTAGTGACTCCAATCAATGCGTACGTGTGATGACCGAAGTGTGAGTGACATCCAGTCATTCCACTGGACTGTTGATGATTTCTCTTCTCATTGTATTATGTTCTCCCGCCCCCCCCCTCTCTACTAAATATTTTGACATAAATTATGATGTATTAGCCTGTAGATGAGTCACCGCAAACGAGCTTGTTCGCTACTGCGTTTTTCCTCCAACAATTTGTCGGTATGTTCAGTGATCGCTAGCAAATCCGTCACAGATCTCGCAGTCCAATCTCATGCAGGTCAGTGTAGCATCAGTTCCATTGCTTTTCCAGCAGACCATCAGATACCTCCAAACACTAGTTATTTGAAAAATAACTTCACCTACTGGATGCAATTGTGTAACCAATTCTTTATATTGATTCCATGTCTATCAAAACTAATCCGATGTTTTTTTCCTCACCCAGAAGTTTAGTTATATTACTATTTATAAATTATGCATGAAAACCGTTCATATTGCTGTTATTCCACAGCGTTGAAGGCATACTCCAGTGGTACGCATGAATATACGAATTCGGTGACTTTGTGTGTGTTTACTCACTCCATGTTCCCCTATGTTTCGCATATGTTCTGAAGATTACGAATTTAGTTTGACTGTGTAATATCTTGATTTGGTGCGAAGTTTTGGAAGATGCATGCTGATGATGAATTTTAATTACTACTGCGTTCATTACGTTAAGTAAACTCCGTTGATTCTTTTAACGCTGGTGACCGGGCAGAGTCATACCATGACATGTTTACGAGAGTTGCAGTCTGGTAAGAACCAGCGTGATTGTCCAGGAGATTGAATATCCGGTCCAACATTGGATCTTCGTATGTTAGTTATAAATGATATGCTGAGCAAACAGAACTTTGTTAGGACGAAACGTTTTAACTTCTCCATACGTGCAATGTACAGTCAGAGTTTGATATTGGAAACGTTTATCTCCCTACAACAAATATCTCATATTATCTAAGTCACATGAGTGTGACAGATTTTTGATAACTTGGTTAAAAAAACATTTAATAGTTAAATCTTGAACGTTAGCCGCCGTTTGTACGACGGATGCTCATGTCTAGCACTCGAAGCCAAATTTCTTGACTTGTATTAATAATACTATTAGTACAAAAAATGGTACTCCTTCTGAATTTGTCGAAGACGTACACCAAAATTTTCGTCATCCAATATTCAATCGTAAATACTGTTTTACATTTTTCTCGTATCCCAAATTTCACAAATTATATTAAATGTGTTATTCACCTTCGGTGGAATCAATCATAAAAACCTTTGTACGTTGTTGTGTATTCTCATAATCGATGCTGCATCGAATACAATAGGACGACGGTTTACATGGAACGACCAATTAGAGGTTTATTTTTATTCTTCAGAAATTCCCTAAAGGAAACGCTTTATTGTTTTCCTACCAATATATTAAACTGTAATGATATCAATTTATTATAAATGTTGAATTGTATTTCTTTGCATCAGTGCTGATGCAAGTCACCCGGTTGAATAGCTGCATATCCCTGAGGGTAAAATAGTGTAGGTTTCACGTCAGAAATCCCCTCTACTCTTTTATTTCACAGCACTTAATAAATTGAACATCGGTAAGCCGAACGCCACATCGCTCTATTACAAATGTGCAGATATATTTGAAAATAGTTTCAAGACTCAAGATGACTTTCTTGATATGGTTATGAAATGACATGACATCTTCCGCGGTTGTAACTGTATCATGACCTGACCTTGAAGAGGCGAACGGTTCAATATTAACCTGTAAGGATTGTGCGAGGTCGGTACCTTATGGTAACTGTAGTCTCCAAGTATAGGAGGCGAGTATAGCAAACAGAATCTTTCCTGCATCTTCTCGCACTTATATTGTAACCACGCTCACTTTGTCTTATAAATTTATTACATTACTCATTGGATAACTACGTGATCTGTAGAAGGTGGGCCAGCGAAACTTACACAAACCAGTTCCGGAATAATTATCGTGCGAACTGTACTCATGGCCGTACTGAGATGAATTTCGAAATATATATATATACATCCGATAAAAATAATCGGCTATTTAATCAACAGGGCTGTGTACGCAGAACGGAATGCATCGATGTAGATTCCTTTGGATCTACGGATTCTGATGACAGTTGAGACGCAAGAGCACGGCGCACTTCAACTAAGGGTAGCTCATCAGACGTTTTCACTTTGTTTATAGACAGACTTTTCAAACCGTTTCTCTTTCCAATTTAAATATAACCTATTTTACCTACTTTACACATCGTCGGTATAAAATGTGTTCAGAAATGTGTTGTGTTTCACAATCGTTACATCTTTGTCCGTTTATCGCAATAACTCTGCCTCACGAAGCAATTTGTTTTCATTTATATGCGACTAGATCAACTTAGTCAATGGCTATCATTTTCCTTATATCATCGTCATAGTTTTCCCTTCAGGCAACAAGTAAATTCGTATCGCTATGACAAACAATCTGGGAAATATCAAGTACTGAATTGGCCTGTAGACTGACCTCTCATTTAAATTTTTTATTCAGATTTGGATAAAATAAAAATCAGTGAGTCTTTCTTCTGTGTAATTCGAGGAAATCAGTACAGTCGGAGGGCTCCTCTCATTAAAATTGTTTTTTTAATTCAAAGTAGAAACAAAAATAATGAAATCAAATCATTTTATCATTCATTTTATTGTTTACAGACATGACAAAATACATGATAAACAGGTTTCTAAATACCTGTTTCAACTACTACAGTTACCAATGTACTATCGTCCTAAGCAGTTACGCGGTGCCTGGTACAGCACAAAGGGCCACTATTGAAAAAAGCTCATCCTCTGTTCAAGTGGTTTCAGGCAACCCCTAGTGGCAGAGACTACCGCAAACCATATAATTCAGTGTCTGAATGAAGTCAAATGCTGGCATCGAGTCAGTCAACCTGTTAGAATTCATCTGTATGCCTCCAGAATCCACATTTTATACATTCAATCAATATTCGTTTCTCTGAATTGCAAATAAGGATAATTTAGCTGCATAATTTTTAATTTACTGACGTGTTGGAATAATCATTTTTTTCAATCATATACACCAGTACTTTACGATGAATAAAAACGGGCACACTTTTCCTTCGTAGTTTGTCATATCAAACAAATGAAGATATCATGTTATGACACTAAATTTTCGTTAGTGCTGTTCCAGGTTGGCGAATCATCCGATACATCTTTCTGTTCAGGATTGTTTGTCTACTGCTTCCAACAAACGGCTTTTAGGACTTGGTTAATAAAGGTTTTGTCAATAGTTTCTGACGCAGAGCATGCAAATGTTGGGGCATGAAGGACACTATCACTTGTCCAAGAAACATATCACAAACGCTATTCACAAAACAACTATCCACGATGTAACTTTTAGTAGGAGGAGAACTCAAGATGAAATGGAACTTGGATTATTTATGTTCTCATCTATTCATGTTCATCTACTCCCCCCTACTGAATATTTTGACATAAATTGTGATCTACTGCCTTGAGGATGAATTACCGTGAGCTTGCCCGCTCCTGTGTTTCTCTAACTGTTTATCACGATCGTCAAACTCCTGGTGTTGATTCTTTAGCTAGATTCACAGGCTTTGTTTATGTCGCTACCTCCTTCAGCGAATATTTTAACTTTTACCAATGTGCCCGTTCCGTGCTACCCCTTTGTTTGTTAGGCTTTTCGTTTTCAGATACTGTTGAGCGTTACTTTCGAGGGAACGCTATGCTTTCTTTCCAAGTCAAGTCAAGGGTTGCTTTATACAAACTGAGGGGTGGATATTTAGAAACCACATAAGCTCAATGAGTCAAACAATGGAAAAGATAACACAGTAATTTGCAAATAAACGCAGAGCAAAAGCAACAGAGAACCGGTGTTGTACTTCCGTACTTATCATCGGTTTAGATGATTATTATGTGCAGGTTTTCTTCAACGAGTTCATAGTTGCTGATAAATATGGCAAGACACAGGACAATAGAGCGCCTGTAAGCCTCAGAACATATTTATAAATTTGTAACTGGAACGAGTGAATGAATAAGAAAGAAACTGACTAACAGAAGGATATAGGGAATGGGAGAATGGTTAACAGGCTGTGAAGTGGCTAATTGGTCGTTGCTCCTGACATTTGAGGGTTTATTGAGATTCAAGGGATAATAAAGACAAGATAACTTCCGTGAGCCCTGGGCTAGTCTTCATCTCTGAAGTAGTACTTATTTGAGGCGTTCTCAAAGACTTTGATACTGATCTTTTTGAAATTGAGGTGCCCAATCTCAGGACAATTTTTTCTAGTTGTGGCCAAACTATAGCTTTGTGCGGAACCATAATAACTCCAGTCTCCTAAAAGTATTCATGAAGTAAAAGCTAGTGTTCTCTTGGAGTCACTTTGTCTTCTCTCTGACACTGCCGCGATAGTTGCAGTCAATTGTAACGGTGATCAATTGACCTTTTGCTTTTCTCTCTCTCTTACGGTATTTATTTTACCATGATTACTCAGTTCAACCATTGCTGTTAGAAGCTGACATTCCGACAGATTCAGAAGTGAATTCCACTTTTCGGATCCTCTGATCTCAGATAGTAAGTTTTGGTAATTACGTTTCACCCTTTGATGGATTCCAGTGGTACGTCGTTTACGAACACCATAAATATAAGCGGGTGAATGACCTACCCCTTGGTCATGTCATTACACCTTTTCTGATCAAGCTTTGACCCAAACCCTTCATACGTATCCCCGACCCGTAGACCTTTAGCCTTCAGGCACAAATGTTTCAATTTTCGTTGATATCACAATATTGCGATACTTTTTTATCTGACTCGCCTACATCAGTATGACTAAAGTTTGGGGGTAGTGGCCAAAGAAGTATCGGTCGTGGACAAAGCTGGACGGGTAAAGATGTAGTCGTTTTCACATCCAATGATAAATATATCTTTACCTTTATCTGAAAAGTGACGTTTACCATGACACAGTTTAACTACTGTTATATCTTTCCTTTAGTTCACATGATTTGCATCTTATGATCTAATAGATAATTAATTACGAAGTCAAGGGCTTTGATAAATTCCAGATAGCAGAACTTAACTTGCTTAAACTGGCGCAAAGGATTTGTGACCACATCGGGAAAGGCTAGTGTATTTAACTAGCACGGATTTCCAGGTAGTATCTCTTGCTCCAAAAAGTATGCACCTATATGCTTACGTGCAAACTTTTCTAGGAATTTGCACAAAACCGATGTCATGTTTCGTTATGTGAAATTTTTGTCCGTCTGCTTAGGCCTACATTAGGGCAGAGCAACTACGCACCCTCATTTCCAATCTGCCGGTATCTCTCCATCACTGATAGATGTGTCAGCTGTGACTGAATGTCTCAGCGAAAGGTTAGACAATGACAGAGTAAATGCTATCCCCTCTCGCTCCTTTGAACCTGTTCAGCGAAACTAACTATTGTGAATTTTTGTCCAACTTGATTATTATGCCGGTCAAGTACGGATCAATGTAATACCCGGTTGTCGTATTTTCGCAATCGTTTTCAGCTGCAGAGCAACATGGTCACTCTTCCCTAGGGGTAATTTTATCTTGAGGATTATGATGCCCAACATGGTTTTAGATAAAATAAAGATCAGGATTGATTACCTTTAGCCGATAAGAAACCGCGCAGGCTCTCTTACGTGCTAGACGAGTATAAAGAAGTGAAGCTATTTTGGTAGTTCATAGTCAGTAGTACCTCTGAGAGATCGCTGCTCTTTCAAATTCCTTTTGGGGAAATTTAGGCAACCCAGAATGAATAATCCCTGGGCATGCAGTAGCGTGTTCGTCTCTATTTTACTTGCACTAGACACCCGTAGATGTAAATGATATCAGTAGACCATATTCCAAATCGTAGGAAGCAGGGCGTGGTTTGAAGGTGAGAAGTTGATGGTGTTATTGGTCACTTCCACTAATGACATGTGGATCGCACTGCTAGAAACACATCGCCTCCTTGCCTCACATCAAGTATATGCTGTCTGTATGCAGAACATATGATCACTCTAAGACTATTCCATCTATCCTTAGCAAGCTCTCGGTAATTATGATTGTATCTGTGTCCGGTGAAGTGGTTCTAAGCTCCCTTCGTTACCCCGAAGACTGCAGGTATCCTTATGTCAAACTGCAAACTCGGGGAGTCTGCCTATCTACGCTCACGCTTTCTGTGATTGGAGAGCCCTCGGACGGAATACCCAGGGTATTTTAACTATAATGTCATCCACCTATAGACTACTAGCCATACTGTACTTACTATTTACCTCAGACTGTTTTTCTCATCAATAATGGACTCCGCGTATTCAAATCCGAGGTGATCGTAACACTTACTGCTGTGGCTTCCTCCGCTAACTTAGCTACCTTTAAAAAACTGTATCTGTACGCTTCGTCCTTGGAAATACCATAAACAAATACCTGGAGTCCGCTGTACTATCACCCTTCCACAAGCCAACGCATCGATATTTCAGAGCTGTGCGCTTGGAGGTAATCCCATCAGCCTGGAGATGTCCTACATACTATCTGTTGTCCACATAAATGGCTTTCGAAGGTTACAGGAAGCGAGATTTTTCATGCTACGTAATGTTGCTAATGCTGACCGTCTAACCATGTTCGATTCTCTTTCGAGAATTACAATTTGAGGGATGGAGGCTGCATTGCTGATAGACTACTCATATCCCTCCTATAATGTTCGTTTACTCGTGGCTTAACCTTCAATCACTCAGTTTGTTTCATTGAATCGGAATTTTCCTTCCTTCGGTTTGCTGTCGTTTTGCTTTCTTTTCTTTTTCTCTGGAGTCCATACAATAGTTAATCCTGTCGCAATCGGTGCTGTACTTTTTATTTACCAGAAGGATTATTGTGCGAATAATCAATACCGTTTGCATATACACTCCAGTTTCTTGTTTTCCATGTGGATATATAACTCCTTCTTTGCTAAATAGCACCTCTGATGGCTCCACATTTTTGCATCGGTTATAATTTTCTTTTCTGTAATCTAAAGGTGGAATCCGTTACAAACACAATAGTTTGCACTTGCAGTCGATGCCATTATACGCAGTGACTTCAGAATCCGAAAGCGTACTACGAACGAGTAGCGGGAAACAAAGGAAATAAAACAGATAAGGCACTGTAAAAGCACTAGCCCCGCAGACCTGAAAAAAACATTTAGGCTTCTCAACTGGTAAAGTATCGCTAAATCAAACTAGAAAACACTGAGATTGTAGTGTTAATTCTGTAGTAATCGACAAAAGCTTCACCAAAAAGAAAGATAATTTGGGAGCATGAAGGTGATAGAAAGAGAGATAAACAGGTTACGGCAAAATGTCGATCGTGTTAGTGTACCATAGAAATGTGTCTTCAAAAAGATCGTGGAAACGCGCAGTCTTTACACTTTTTCAACAGTCGTTTAAAGGATGTTGTATATTTTAATGCAATGGAAATATCTGTGATAACCAACAAAAAGCACTGGACAGATGTTTCGTCCTGTCTGGGACTCATCAGCAGTGCATACGTTTTTTGTTCCCGTCTAAATTGATTGAGTCATTCGCAGAAGGTGATAACAGTCGACCGTGTAGCTCAAGGTAAGGGTTGGAAGTCCCAGCCCGAAGAATCGCGTTTCGAGTCCTGACAGGGATACAAAAAGTACGCACTGCTGACGAGTCCCAAATAGGACAAAACAGCTGTCCAGTGTTCTTTGTTGGTTATCACAAACATTTTCATTGCATTAAAATGCATACCAACAGCGAGGAATTGACGATCCCCCAGGGAATGAAACCCACGTCGAACATCATCAACAGTGCGTGGTGCCTGTGAAAAACCGAATGGGCTAATCCAAACCTTCACCATCTAGGATGTTGTACATTCTTTGTGAAATCTGAAAATGATTTGAAAGGTACTAAGAAGTACATCCAATATGATTTGCCATCAATCCCCTTGGATTCAAGATTTGCGCACTGTTACCACCAGTAAGTTTCATATACTTATTTCCGTTTCTCTCACACACACTGACTTGAGTTCGGTAGGCTATTGTTTTTATATATAAAGTTATGTTTGTGTATACATTTTAATTCACAGTCCATCGTGTAACAGAATCTCTCGCTTATTTAATCAACCTTGTTCCTACTGCTTGAGTCTTGCCCAGTTCATATCCGTCGGCTCGTGTAAAATTGC
>UZAN01040382.1:21948-45052 GCA_900618425.1 Echinostoma caproni | reverse complement strand
TTTCACATAGTCCACAAAAACGGAATTGATGCATGTTTAGAAAAATACAAAAGGAATGTATTGCAAACATTGTTTATTTTCAAACTCTTCTAATATTTTGATGGTGTATTTCAACGTCCAACCTAATCCACAGCTAACTTCGTTGTATAGTAGGCTTAATCAGGGCCCTTATATTGGATCCGTGTACGATGAAACTGTTTAATACTAATAAAGATAAGATTCCGTACACAGGAGACATTTCACCCAAAACTGTAGTTTATGCATCAGCTTCGTCGGATTGCCGCACTCAGTCTTCAAATCTAGCAAAACCAAATATCAGCTAATACACCAACATTGAATGTAATGAATATAATCATCTGTAAACTAGTTATTAGTAGGCATTTCACCGGCTATCGTTCAGGTTTCAGCTTCAAGGAGTGTTTTATCTCCTATGTATTATACAACCTTGGAGCACCGCATTCGAGTTTTGCTCCTAACGTAGTAGTTCAACACATCGTAATTACCAACCAGCCTGAAACTTGCCCGACTGTTATGGAATACAAAAATTGAGCTTGTCACGCTGGTCAACTGCTTTGACCCGGTTGGCACAGGTATAACAGAGACTTTCTTCGTACACGGAGTTCGGATTTCGGATTCCAAACGAGCTGATGGTTTGCCCTCTTCATGAACTCAAGCGAAAACAAGAATTCTATCTATTGCTTTCTTTGTGTATGACTAAACATTTAATTCAAGACACAAGAGATAAAAATGGAATTCTCGATGATGTACCTCATGGTACAAATGGCTGTACAAATTGAAAAATGTCAATGTCTGAATGTATCCTGTCCATCCACTCACAAATAAACTGCAAATTATATTTATAAACAAAACTATATATATTACGAAGAATTATTTATTTCTGTACGAGAATAAGAGATGTCAAACTTAAAGGATGGTTAATACGATTAAGAATGAATTTATTATCAAACATAAAACGATGCTATTATGCTCTATTTTCATGCACTTGGCACAACACTTTCAAGTGAAAAACGTACTTGAAGAATGTGAGTGTTATCTCATTTCATTTTGCTGATACATGAACACGACTGTTTTACACCACCGTTTCATACAAACGAGAGACTCCTCCAGGCGTAACGTGTACAATTACGCTTTGATACCCAGGGCTTCAGCAGAAAATGGACTCCAACATATTCCGCTAAAGCACTGCGGGAGGTTTTGATGAGGTACTACAAAATACAGTAATAATCTGGACAACAGTGTTTGAAGTATTGCTGGAGTCCGACATTTATCTTCATTGAGCTATGACGAGGTTCGTCGTTTTATGTTGAGGGCTAATAGCAGATTCCTTAAAGAAGTAAACAACATACCCTTCCTGCGATGGATCGCATGCATCTCTAATGTATCTAATCATCTTCTATCTGTCCGGGCTCTCTTTTCACATATAAAACTGGAGGAACCATTGCGATAGTCCGATGATGACATGGCGTTGATGTATGAGGAATCCAGCTTCCATGTGGGTTTCGGTTGGTGCAACCCGCATTCCAAGTTGGGGTTAAACGGATTGCTGTTATCGTTGGTTAGCTACCCTGAGGGGTCTGACTCAAAATAAAAACGGTGGCGTGAATAATGTACGGTCTACCAGGTGAAATCATATGCCCATAAAATGATGCAACAACGCCAAAACATATCGAAGAGCTTAATGTAAATGTTTGTTTTGCTAGGTCGTTCCATTTTTTTTACCTTTGTCGCACATTTTCTTGTACTTGTGGTTGCTGCATTCGAACCATGGTTGTTCATAAATCGGTTGATATATATACATATATCAATGCGTATTTATGTTTGAGAGCTGTCAGTTTGTGGTATGAAGAAAATATTCGTGGCAATAAAAATAAGCTAATAAAGTGACCTGGACCATTTGGTGATTTCTTTTCGCAGATCTTATCTCACAAGGTAAGTTTACCTCTTCTGCCTTGGCAAAAGAGCTCCATGATATGTTTAGTTTATCATGTTCAACAAATCAGGACTTGTTTACTTAATGTGGTGACTGACGGCAGATTGATCCGAAATTCGGTGCTTAATACGGACGGGGAGTCAAGAATAAGTGTGCAACAAGGAACAAACTGAAACTGAGCCAAAACGGCAGACAGCCGAACATTCGAAAATGAGAGTACACATGATTGAGGCCACGAGTGAAAGTTTGAATGGCTATCGAATCAATACATAAATTCGCGGACGTCGCACCGAGTTACGCCAAAAATGTGGAACGGATATGAACAAAGTACAGTTGCTCTAATGAGTCGAGTTCTATATAATAGACCAACATTGACAAAGGTGCAGAAGATTTCGGTGGAAGTACCAATAGTCAATGAAATGGGGCAATGGAAAGGTTTTTATCGTAGGCAACACAACACCACATACAGATTGATACGTGCTTTATGGGCATTTCTTGCGACAATTAGGCATAATGCAGTACCAAACCATTTTTGCCACTGATTCATATTCATGAAAGTGTTGCTACCATGTTCAGTTTGTGTGGAAAAACTTAACTGATTATTTCTCCAAATACGCAGACTCAATTATTGCGGTGTAACCCTACAAATTAACGACTCATCATTCGTTTATCAGTTATCTTTGAGTTATATTACAGTGACTCTAGCAAATTCGCTACTTGTGAGAAAGGACGTGAAGAGTTCACACAATGGAATTGTAACTCATCTCCCTGAGTGTCTGCCCCACATCAACTGAGGAACTTTTTAACACTGAAAATAGAAATTGCTATTCAAAATAGATTCACATATGACACAAATCTTAATGAATGAGGAGAAAATCGAAGGTGAATTACATGTAAACGTTTTCTCCCGACCAACAAGCGACTTCTAAATAATTGACTTTCATGTATTTCAGGTGTTGAATTGTCTCGAGAAAATCCGAAACTGCAAGCGACTGCGCCGTTATCTATTCAAAACGCATGATAACGTTGATAAAAAATGTCATTCACCTGCTGAATTTGTCGGTACTGAATTGATCACTTTAAATAAAACGTTCAATTTGGTGCAAAAAAGTTTTCTTCTTTGTTCAAATAACCTCGTCGCTTATATGCATTCAGATATAGGTAAAGCATTCTTCTATACTGGATGTAATAGAAAAAACAAGTAGAGTTGGGGATGCTGGCATTTTGGAAGGCGATTGTTGCGGTGAAAACTGTCATTTTTGAGAGCGTTTACTCACAAACGTAAAAATTCATAAGTGCAAATTGGGATTTGGTCATAAAACTGAACGCGATGGAGTCCAATCAACATTTGCACCGAATAATTGGATCTACACGTCGAAGTTGCATTAGAGAGAACTAAGAGTAAAACTTCATTTTCAAAGTCCGATACATGACATCGCGCCCAGCACCAGCTTACACAAACGCATACCCTCAGTTGTTTTCCCAATGCCTAACTTCTCTAATATAATTGTGTAAAGAGCGCACAATAAAAATTAGGCGACCACTGCCGTTCGAGATTTGAGGAGGAATCTACGTGAACACTGTGATGATCAATATGTACAGTCTCTCGGAAGCTATAAATATTCCACTTCGAACGGATATTTTTGTCACTGTAAGTGAATCCATCTGTCACATGCGACTGAAAACCTCATAAATTGATTAGTTGCTTATATCGTCACCAATGGACCGAATTAATCTCAAAGCCTGATGGATCTAAATGAACAGATTATTATCAAGTGAGTTTGAATACTTCTGTGTACTGTCTTTTGGCTGTGCAACCCCAGTCGACAAAAATGAGAAACGATACAAGATGTATCCTAAACGGAGCCACGCAGCTGAGTATCTAAGATGAAATTATAGGTACCATTACTCTTTCATAGAAACGGTAGATAGGATGTATGAGTAATCTAGGGAATTAGGATGAGAAGTCTAATTTACGGCAGGATAGTACGGAAGAACATGTGAGAGTAGAAATTACCCAAAAACTCGAGGGGATCGTCTAAACATCTCGCAGGTGCTGGAAACTATTAATCGATAATATCACTCAGATTAACTTTCATTTTTCAGAACCAGTATGTTTTATTCTTAAAACTACATTTACCCACTCCCATTATTTAAAACAAAACAGACATAACCTAGAGTTAGAATTAAGCAAAACCNAGCTTACATGCTAACTGGTGGATCCCATATGCCTCTTTGGGTTGGAGTGGTGACATGGATATGAAAAGATCGATACCATCGTGTGGACTAGTAAGGTAGCAAGTGGGCCGTATGCTGTGCAAAAGTGCAGATGGTGTCCATACGTACGTTAGAACCCCAACAAGGTTGCTGAAAATTTCACAATTTCAGCATAATGATATAAAAATCATTTTTTGTGACACACTTTCGTGTGGTAAACAACAGACGGGGTAAACCCCATAGTTACGAGGATCTGCTTTTCAGTGATGGTAACCGGTAACTTAAGCCCCTGGACTTGAAGGCCCGATAGGTTGGGCGTGGTACTGAACCGGACGACAGCAAAGCTGCATATCACTAAAGTCGAGTGGCGGTGGAGGAGCTCAAACCTGGGACCACGGCATCCAAAGTACGCCTGTGATAGTGACTAAACCACTGCATCACCATCACCCGAAAACAAATGAAGTTTGTAATGGCTTGCCGGAATGTTAGCAAAAAATAGTATCAAAGATCACCCCTCGAATCGTGATTCAGGTAGCTTTTAAAAAACCTCTGATAAAGAATTTCATAAACTAACAATCTGGAAGCGCAAGTGGGGGGTTGCGATGCATATATTTATGTTTTAATTATTTATTTATATTTGGCTAGTGAGGTGACATCTCTACATTTAGAGGCGTTAATATATAATTTGAAATCAGAAGACCATAAGGTAAATGATAGATAAATTGAGTGGAAGCTGTGAGAAACGGAAGTCACTTTGAAGTTTGAAACCAATGGTGAAATCATTGACATACTTAAGAGGAAAATCCTTTGGACCGGTGGCTAGATCTTAAATAAAAAGATAAAAGAAAACCGGGCGGTATTGTTCCTTAGAGTATCAGGCGGCGACCGGTAAAGAGTCGGACGTTTTACCGAGAAACTTGATGGAGTGTGTTCTACCAATAAAATAGTCTTAAAGACAGACTGGTAATGGACAATCAAGCACCATCAAAGCTTGTCCCTGCTGACACATTGAATGCATTACTGTAGTCAGGGAAACGCGAGATAAATGCTGTACCCGTCTAGGGATTGGTACAACTGAATTTACCAAGTGGATAAGTGCGTATCTTTTGTTTGAGATGGACGAACTCTCTGTGATCTGACTACACAGTGTTAGTAATAGTGTAACTGAGCATATACATTTCAAATATATTTATCAATACAGAAGTGCTGACTACTCACAGCAATTTCTCGGCCTCATTTGGAGTTGGTGTGACAAGCGCAGGTCTCCAACAACGACATTTTTTTATCCTGTTGAAAACACCGAGAAGTAGCTCAGCCAAATACTACACGTATTTCCTAGTACGCTAAAACATAGTCCGTCGGAACCAGAGGCTTTTGATTTTTGAGGTACATCAGCTGTGCCCACACCTGATTAAGAGAAGCATATACAATTTATAATGGTCAAATGCTTGTAAATATAAATTTGACACCTATTCTGAGTTAACGTTGAAAATATGCTATTGAGTTCAACTGCTGCGGGTTGAGGCCCTCGTAGTCTGACTTTTGTTCTGAAGAGTTGCTTTGGTTGCACTCCAGATTTGTTTACAAGCCCAATCAGCGAGTGGAATTTCAGTGTAAAGACTGTAAAGAATTTGGATCTCCGTTTTGCTCAGCGCAGACGTATTTAGCTGTTGATTGGTCAAGACTTTTGTAAGACCCCAAATATGGATCGTGTTTTATTGTTGAAAGTCAAAGTGAAAAACAGTCCGATCAGCTGCTCAGTTCTGGAATGCGTTGCATACTTACATTATACTAGTTGAAACTCGGGCTCAAACGGCATTTGAATCAATTGCTTTGTACTGCTGAGGTGACCCAATCAGGTAGAAAAGTATTGAATAGGGCAAAAAATGGCAACCAGCTTTGTGAAAGTTGAATCACGAATCGGTGTAACCGCGTGCAACCACCAATGTCATCAAGAACAAAGAAGATCAAGGCACATTGTTTATATCGCGTAGTCAAAGGGTAAAGTCTTATTATGAGAAATGATTACAAGTGGTTTCTTTTCTTGACATGTAGGGTTTGGCACAAATAGATCGATTTACGGTTCATAGAAAAAAGGAATGTCATAAATTTTCTTTGTTCCGGCACCACTACGAATATAAAAATTTAAAACTGGCAAATCTTTTTTGTGCTTCGGGGATGCAGAAACAACGTGAGGTGGTAGAGAATTCCCAATGTTACACACTCTCGAGCAGATGAATGACGCTGGCATTCCAGTCGACATTTTTGAAGCACTAATTTGAATGAGTGCCCCCTGAGGGGATTGTTGGGCGACAAGGCGAACTGTGAAAGGGGTTCTGTATTATTTGATACACAAAATTCAGGTCTCCTAGAATTCGGAGTTATTGTGTTGAGTACAAACCCAATTATTCAAGTCTTTCTACATAATTCTTGGAACACACTCCCTTGATTGCTCTGGTGGCCATTCTTTGTGAAAGTTCCACATCCCGTTGCAACCATGAGTTTCACGCTTAAATGGTGTACTTTGAGTGGGTTCGAATATAGGATGGTAACTAACGTGAGAACAGCATAAGCTTCTGATTGAAGACATACAGAAGTTGTTGGCATCCCCGGATGTACGGACGTGAGTTTTGTGGTGAAGAAATGCTACCGTACGTTTTGATGCATTGAATTCGATGCCATTTTCGATCGACCACTGACACGCAGCACTTAGTGTTCTCTGAACTGTCGGTGAATCTTTAAGTTTTGTCACTGTTTTCCACAGTTAAGAAGTGACTGCAAATATGAACGTTTGTGGCCGCTAGATGTCCGTTAGCTCATTCATGAAAACTAGAAAAAGTTGAGAGCCAAGCACGGATCCCTGTGGAACGTCTCGAGCTACATTGATAGAATCAGATAGTGACATATGAACCCACTATCGAAGAAATACTTCAATCTAACCCAGTACAAACCTCGAATTCCATAATTGTATNACTGCAGCACCGTAACCAACTGCTATTGTCCACTCCTCTAGGGCTAGAAGCAGGTTAATGGTACAAGATTTCCTGCCACGAGACCCAGGTTGCACTGAGGATAAAACATTATATTTTTCGAAGTCTGCAACAATGGGTTCCAGTACTTTGGATAATACGGGGATGAGAGTAACGAGGTGATAGTCATTTGTCTAACTCACACACTGTTATCCCGTTTATTCTTGCCACACTTACTGACAGAAGTATGGTTTCTAATAGTGACAACTTGAGACTGGCAATCGGATAACTAGTACGATAGACCTGTTGCTGTCCTTCGTCGCTATTCACGGTTGTTGTTGTCGATCAACCTGTTGAAATGCAGTCACAAATGTTTAAGAGCATGATGCACAAATTAAAACAATACTTGAAACTTTTGAACTTAAAAAGCATAAAAATCTTCCCAGATCCTTCATTTTTGTGAAAATAATGTATGAAATGTTCTGTGATTTGTTTATGTTGGTTGTCATCACTTCCTACTCCTGTTCATAATAAACGTACAAGAGGTCCACATGAAACAATAAGGTAACTTTGCCGGATATCACTGAGAAATCAGTTTTCAGAAGAAAACATCTTTTATTATTCCGCCAGAGCATATGTAGAGAAACCTAAGAGTGACAGGAGGTAAAATGTTTGACCAGTATTGAGGTCAATCTAAGGTCCTCAGATGAGCATTTGTTTCAATACCTCCGGCAACTCACAGCTTCTGAGTACGGCTGAACTCCACCCGGTTGCTACGAGCAGAAGAGCAACTGAAAATTGCTTTCAGCTATGTTCATCTTCAGGATAAACGCCAACCGGTGATATCTAATTGATGAGTCATTGTTTTAAAGTAACTCTTGGCGAAGATGGAATTCTGCCGGTACATTTCCAAAGTTCGTTTCCGAATTGTACCCATAAGGTGATAAGTTTCATTGAAGTGTATCACTTTTATTCGTACATGTGAGGATATATTATTTTGATGAACCAGCCGTGAACATGATAATTCCTTTACTTTTATAACGAAATAAATGATAACTCTTTAGAATGAAATATTGGGGAATGGAATAAAGTATATTGAATGATTCTTTCAGGACGGTGAACCGAACTGTTTTGCTCCTATATCCAAGAGATACATTCCGTGGTATAAAACTAAAAGATACTATGATATGCAGTTGTTTTGATCCACTGCTCTACATTTCATTACGAATGAAACACTGAAGTCAAAACAATTAGCTCCTCTAGATTCTCACCGAGGTAGCCAGAATCTGTTAAAGAGTACCTCCAATCTGGTTAGAGGCTTTGTTATTTATCACTAAAGTGAGCCAGAATGGGCAAGTTCGCCGATGAAGTCACGATTTTGAATGTACGTGCCAGTTACGAATTTCGTGGCCAGCCTTGATTATTTCCGGTGATGCTTTTTATGAACCAGGATTCGAATGATTGAAGTTCTCTTCAAGCGGATTTGAATGATCTGGCTCAATGAGAGAACACCTGGGCTCTTCCAGTCAACACAGCAAAGTGTGCTCACCTGCATTTGGGACGTGCTGACTCGGAGGTAGTCTACAACTTCCAGGGAACCACCATGGGCAGAACAACTTGCGAACGAGATCTGGGCGTTATGGTTACGTCATCACTAAAGACCCGAGAAAACACCGATCGGGTCTGTGCTAGCGCATGGAGCATTCTGGGGCCTATTCGGCGGTCTTTCAACCAGCTCACGATGGACGCTTTCAGGCTGCTGTACGCTTCCATGTCAGACCAAGACTTGAGTACGGTGGTGCGGTGACATACCCCTGCACGGCCGGTGAACTGGATAAGTTGGAGCGTGTACAACGTGCTGCCACTAGAGTCGTTGTTGGACTATGCGGGACCAGCTATGAAGGTCGTCTACAGGCTACTGGTCTGTTCCCAATTGCGTATCGACGCCTCAGAGGAGATCTCATCTGTCTGAGGAAGATCCTGAGAGGGGATATGGGCCCGGAGCTGCAACGATACTTCCCTTTACGGACAGCACCGCAAGCGGGGGCACTCTCTCACGTTGCGGAAACTTCAGTCAGTTGGTTTTCCGCTAGTCTAACGACTCCCGCGTAGGTCGACAACACTCTGGAATTCCCTGCCAGCGATTTTCGTGGAACAGAAGACAGACGCTGCTTTCAAACGGTGTCTGGCTGAGCACCCGAAGGGGCTATGGAGGAACGAACACTTGTGATCGGACCTTCGACCCAGTGGTGATAGGGTTTACACGGGCACCCTGCCCTCTGCCCTAAATCCTGAAAACTGAAGACTGAACAGTCTGTCGAAGNGAAGTTTTGATCAATTATGACCGTACTTGCCCTTTCCATACATTGTAACAAGCATCGGGGGATGTAGCACTTGGCTCTATCGATGTTTCCGTTCAATTTTGTCAATGTAGTTAACCTTGCAGTCATAAATGACGATTAGTCACAAATGAATGAAAAATGTCTCGTATTTGATCTGGAATATCTCTGATGGAGTTTGATTAATTAACGGAATGGTGCCCCTTCACAGATGGTTCAGTCGTATATGACGTCCCCGGTGATAGCACAATTAAAGTGGGGTTCAAACTCATTACAAATATGAAATTTAAAGTTGAAGTGAATGTACTTTGAACCATGAAATCGGCACATGTTTCTCATTTTTGGGTTGGCATTTTCTAAACTGATGACTAAATTTTACAGTGGGGCTATTTGATGAGGGATATCTTGGATATACTGTACTTCCCTATTTAATTAGTTTACTCTGTAGAAATGAAATAATATTGATCCATTTTGTTAGAGTATCAAGCTTGGATTAGCCTAATTGATTCTTCAGAGACACCAGACACTCTTGATGCTTGATACTCTAAACATTGATTGAGCCATTTACACAAGGTGATGGCAACTGACGGTTTAGCTCAGAGGTAAGGTTTAGTGTCGCAACCCAAATGTGCGGTTTGAGTCCTGACAGGGACACAAAAATTACGCATTGCTGAGGAGCCCCAAACTGGACGAAACAGGTGTTCAATGCTCTTTCTGGGTTATCAGAGACATTTCCATCGCATTTGAATAGTGATCCATGTTTCTAACAAATGCATTTTATGTTCGCGGTAAAACACGGGGCGAATCAACTCTCAAAGTTTCATTCACATTCAAGAAAACGAAAAGTTCAGTCCAATCGTGTAGTGATCATCAACTTGAAACTTAAGATGATGAGTTTCATAAGTGTCCAACCAATTTTCCACTAGATTCGAGGAATGTTCGGATCATTTATAACCAATTCTGCAAAATGAATCGCGCACGCGCAAACTTTTATCATCATTGTCCGATTATTTCCACGTTGATGTTGAAAATTGCATAGGTTGTCTCGATACCGCCGTCTCTAATTCATTCAGAAAGTGCGGATATGATAATTATGAATATATGCCTACAGGTATGGATCAAATTCGTGCAACGTCCACACTTTCGTTACATTTGTTCCCAACGCTCAATCTTCCGAGCATCATTCACTTGATTGAATGTGATATTGCCCCACATCAGACGCAACATACCTATAATGATATCCATTCGTTCCTGTTTCCGATTGTCTAATGCCAATAAACTGTAAAAATTCTAGATTCTTACGACGGTTTATAGTGCATCAGTTGTAAAAATAACGAGGCCTCAGTGAAGAAACTGTTGAGAATTTGATTACAAAAGCGATTCGTAGGCTTGACACAGGTATTTTTTGTCGTGTTTTGTTTTAATTGCCCCTGTTCATTTTTCAGCACTGAAGGCATTCGTTTTTCCAAGAAGTTCATCAAGTTGACTGCACAACAGCAATTTCCAGATTCCTCTCACACATGTCGCACCATAAACAGTGGCAACAGATGTTAACGCAGTTAACTTAACCATGTTTCTAACACATGGGAAAAGGTTTTGATCAAATTCAAACCCCAACTGCTGGGCCATAATTCAATGAGTTTGACATTGGGCTTAATCCATACAGGAACTGTATTAATGTGAAAAATAACATATAATGAGGTCTTACTGTTTTGTACTAGCAAAATCAACCGATAAGATATACTAACCTTCATGTGTAAAGATAAGACTTCCGCGAATGCATTTTAGAGCGACAGTTATCGAAAACCTCAATACATGCTGTGCTTTCATTTTGTCAAAAATAGGTCGCGACAAGTTTTCAAAAATAGCTGTTAGATCAGGTAGAAGATAACTGTTGTTTGTAACACCAATGTTTTCGGTAGAAACTCGACTTGAGTTTATGGGATCACCAGATGTAGCATTAACCGCAAATTTTAGCAGCAGATTCCCTGGAAGGAAACTTCTTGAAGTGAACGGAAATAGAGTTACTACTTAACATGATGACGGCCTGATGGCAATGTAAGGAACAATCTTTCAAGGCAGTAGTACACATGAGAATAAATATTTGCTGCAATGCGGATAAAAGTGCTCTGATTTATGGTTTTAACACAATGCTGGGTGTATATGAAATCACCAATCACGAGTGGCACATGAGCCTACAACCACGATTTAGCGTTACTGAATTGAGTCCGGAAGAGGAATAATTTGTTTTCGACGCTGACTTTGTAAATCACATATTCAGCCCTTGAGATGATTTATTATCAGTTCGATCTGTGATGGAATGCATTCTTCCCACTGATCAAGGGTATTTTTGCCCAAAATGTGGAGTAAAGTGCTTCGAGGCAATGTAATTATTGTTTCGTATTATTTCGTGTCGTATTCTGCATCGGTTATACTCATTTTCTGGATTGTTCCGATCAACACTAGCTCACAAACGCCTTTACGCGAAAGGATCTGATTAAGGTAAACATTATAATTTATCCAGCCATCATTGAATAGTCCGGAATAAAATATCAGGAAAACATTTTTCCCGGGTGTGCAGACCACAATATCCAAGAAGCACAACTGCGGTCACTTAAAAAACCGAATACAAAAACCTTTTAAAAAGCCATATTTAACTTGTACCTTGTTATTCTTTGCGCTACCAACACTTTCAGATAAGCAGGAAGACAGTAAGAATCATATAGATAATGGACCTTAATTTTGTGCACAGTGTTCAACACTTTTCATAAATAATTTCTCTAATGCACATTTTGTCACTGCTGGTTGTGTATTTATTTTAGGTGAGCCAGTTATCCGGGGTGCGGAAGTGTGGTGACCGAATAAATGTATTATTTCAAATAGGAAATCGGAAATTATAGGCTAACATCCAAAGGAAGTACATGGCAAAATTTATTGTGAACGACTAAACTGAAAGAAAACGGGTGTGGGCACGAAATCCAAGTGAACAGCCGTAGCCGAAGAAGTAAAATACGACTGGTGCACAAATTTCAATAACTGGAGTAAAAATGTTTTTGTTTTCTTGTTGGAGTACGGATCTGAAAGCGACGGATAGTATCACACTTTGATGGACATAAAACTGCACATCATTATCCGCCAAGTACCCTGATGCTTTTCTTTGCTAAATGTTCATAAACAACCAAATTTTGGTAAAATTCTCACCGACTTGTACAATGTACCGAAGAATAAAGCTGTTGGTAGCGCGGTCAACATGTGTTCTGAGAAATACAAATCAACCAGAAGGCAGGTCAGTGATTGGCGTTTTAGGTCACGTATGGAGATTGCTATTTAAGGCCCAATTCGCATAACCTTACCTCAGTAGCATATCAGTTCAACAATGGTGTACATGGCTCTAGTGTGCTTAGCTTTAGCACCAGTTTTTGTAAAAGCGGGTAAGTCTCGTGTCCACATCACTGGTTGGATGACAGCCACGTTTGATGTGTTAACCCCAAGAGAAATATATATTACATAAACACAGATATAAGACAGGTTGAATTCAATCGTTTCAAGTTATCTGTTCAGAATTGTTTAAATATGCGTGTTGAAATCCAATCAGAGCAATCGCAAGTCTTTGGACATCAAAATGACCGGAAAGGGCAAAATCGAAACAAAACCAGAGGTCATCAGACTCACCTGAATTGGACAACAAGAAAGGGTCGCAGACCAAGCTTGGTAATCGGCGTTCCGGAGGCAACGACACCATGGTTGGACCAGATTTGCCACAAGCTCTCGTTGTTTACAAATTAGTTCAGTTCAGTTCTCCCAGGACGAATTGTGGCTCTTGCCAATCGCGCGTCCAGTTCTTTGTGTTGTCGGCGTTTCGTCGGCTTCCAACACTTCGAGTCAATAGTAGTTTCTGAACGGCAGAATGTTAGTGTGCAGTATCAGATCCCTTATAGTATTTCGGAAAGTAAAGCCTAACGATTAACTTTAAACACTCAACTTCAGGGCCCTTATAGTATTTCGTAAAGTAAAGCCTAACGATTAATTTTCAACACTCAACTTCAGGGAATTCCACTGCCCAGCATTCATCCAGCTTTCCTCTTGAAAGATTCGACATTAATACAGTTAACCACTGCTTCAGGTAGTTTATTCCACAGTGCTATAACTCTGTCTGTGAAGAACCTAACTCGCAAATTGAGCCTACAGTGACTTCTTTCCAATCTGAGTTGATGGCCCCTCGTGCCCCTGGCAGGAACAAAAGAGAATACGTTTTGGACATAATCGTTGCAAGCTCATTCAACCGCCGTTAGCATTTACTCTAGAGAGGTGGCTTCTGAAATTAAAACGCCTTTGGCAATTATCATAGTTAATCCGCTTTCTTAAATGAACTCCGCCACAAACCTTTTATACTCTCCCTCCCTCTGGCCGTTGATGCTAAATCCGCGCTAATATTGTCTATAGCAGTTCTTTCGCTTAGCACATTTCTGCAGCTTTTGTGCAAATGGCATCGGTGATTCTAGATTACATTATTTTCGATGGTCAGCTTTGTCTCTTGATGGCTTCTCACATATACTTCGACTTATATATCCCTACATTAGTATACAACTTGAAGTGAACTGTTTAAAGCACTTCTCAATTTTTCCAAAATTTAAATTCAAACACATATATTTATTCGACCCAATCGAGCGACTGCAATTCAGATAGTTGATTGATACTTTGTTGCTGAGCTTGACGAAAAGAAAATTGGAGAAGCAAACCACAGAGGGTATTTTCAATGACCAGACAGTTAAATTCAATCTCACGTATTCGTTTATCTATAGATTATAACACAATACGTAAGTGGTTCAATATTTAATTTTTTTGTTTCGTTTTATAAGTTGAAAGATACATATGAATCAGTTTTCAATTTTTCAGTATCCAAGTATTCAAGTAAGTTGACAAACAACATTCACATATTCGTGTACTAACCGCCCCAATTTGAAAACCATTTATAACGGTACCAAGTTCGAAATATATATAACTAACCCGATTGCCTATGCGAGGATAAAATGATCCGCTTTTATCACATTTAAATTGAGTTCGATACACAACGAATGTACTGGGCAGTTTAAGTAGATTATGGTACATTTATATCATCTTTTACGAATCCGCTTCCCGTTTACGATCACGGTGGTAATTATTGCAACTGTTCTACCGTGAGAGTTCCCTTATTCAGTGAAACTTGGAGCCCAGATTTCACAATGTGCGTTTAGGTGCGTCAGTTGAGAGCATTTCAACTGCTGTTCAAAACTTGTGGAGCGTTTTCAGCGTGCAGTCACCGAATCAACGCTAAATCGGATACGGTCAACCTCAGCAAACATCCACAACCTATCGAACTACCGGCTTCCACCAAATGATCGGTCCATGTAATTCTAGCAACAAATGACCAATCACGGGATTCTACATAATTCAGTTTTACTAGTCGTTCTAATTACAGAATAGTTTTTAACACAACGTACATATACATATAGTTGCGTAATAAATGTGCCGTATTTTGTTTACGAAAGAATTCCGACCAGGCGATTGAATTCACTATCACTAGAGTTCGCTCAACATTACCCAATTTTTGCAAACACGTCAACCACTCCTGAAATAAAATGTTGAAAAATTGGTTACTTAAAAACTTCTTACGTTGTTGCCTTTTTTGTTGCCTGATGTATTTATTAGTGCTGTGTTTTCTAGCCGACTTGTGGATATTTTTCCAATCTGCATTGAACTGAGTACATTTCGTGCCAATGTATCTAAATAATTCTATACTCAAGGCAAACATTTCCCAAGTGCTATGAGACCTGGATGTGCAGTGGTAATTCAAAAGCACCGGATATCTGCTCTATCTATAAGGAAACGTAGTTCCCGTCAGTGGATGTAATTCTCAGGATTCGTATCCCAAACCTTGGGACCCATAGCAGCCAGTACCAGATAGTAAAATAGCTACTATCACCACCTAGCGAGTGATGCTTTCAATTTTCATGATGTCATTCATTGTTTTCCGTTAAAGTAGAAAATAACAAACGGATTCTGGAACATATTTCATTTATCAGGGACCATACAACGTAAGTTGTAGTAGACATCTGAAATCAAAAAACATATTACTGATATTTTTCCAGCATTATAAAATCACATGTAACTATTTTTGTCTAGTTTAAATATCAAACTTTCTAACCGAGTGCAATAAAAAGTGATGAAAAATGTTTATACTTAAACTGCACTTTAGAACAATCTTCAGCTCACTATAACCTGCTTTTGTCTCTCAGACTAGATCGGTACTCTCAATGAATTTTGGCGACCATCTTGCAGCCCTATACTACCATTTTCACAACAACAGCAAGCTGTCAATTACCAAGCTTTGTGATGCTGTGTACCATGCTACCTGTCACACTGCAGTGATGCCCTTAAATCAGATGCAGTGTATTTTATTTTTAACAGATTTTTTAATGTTTTATCTTACTGTTTCTAGCCCGATAAGTATACTTAAGCAAATAACCGGACAATTTACGGGATTTGGTAGAAAGCGATAGGCGTGAAAAAATAATGCGATTAGAAGAAAATTTCCGAGCAGATCGATAGAAACCAGAGTTTCAGCCATTAGTTCACCAACAAAGATTGATATTGACTAGTTTTAATTCCAGGAATATACCAATGGCACACATTGAATGAAACGCAGTTTAGCGAACAAGTTTATATTCGGTGACTTATCCACTGGCTAACACGTCAAATTTTATTAAACATCATTTTGTAAGGANGAAACGAAATGAATGAGTTAGAGTACCAAGCTTGAATTATCCCATTCGATTCTTCAGAGGCACCAGGCAATCTGGACCAAAACTATCAAGAGTGGCCGGGGGGGATTATGTAGACCAATTCCAACAGCCTCTGCAGTGACTAGGATGCAGTTTTTAATCGGTTTTGATCTGTGACCCCCAACACGGTAGAGAGACCGAAATGCTTCTTTCACACTCACTATGTGATTGAACTCAACAGAGTGTAAAACGATGGTACTTGTAATAGTTTTACCTAGTTTCCATGCCGATATGTGAAACATTTCGTAAAGGTAGCAAGTTCCAGTGAGGGAGTGGCAGTTTCATTGAATGCCATACAGAGGGTATTAGTAACTGTTCATAATGTTCCAAGTGAAATATACGCAATCACTGTTGAGTAAATTAGTTATCAATTCAATCAGCAGGACAGAGGGAGCATTGGTAAAGAAAAGAAAATCGCCGTTTTATAATTTGAAAATTACTGGAATAAGAGTGGTAGAAGGCACTAAAATACCACAGAAGAATTAATAAATCTAAGAGAAATTTGCCGAAAGCAACGCAGACAGTTCGCAATAAGTACTGGTTCCCGCTTCGGTGAACTTGAATTTGTATAGGACAAATAAAGCAGTTCAAGACAGAATAAGAATAAATTCGGAAAACTTACCAACTTGAAGAGAAAACCACTGTCTTTGGAAAACCCAACACACATACACATTATCATCATGTTTATTTGGAATCAGAGGGGAATGGAATTAAGAGAAATGAAGGTCCGTGCCGTACAGAACACTGAAGGGAAGAGAATGGATTGAACTGACCATGAACTTCGGATTTCATTTTCACGCACAACCCTTAGTTTACCCATTCAGAGATCAACAGACTNCGCTCTACTTACAGTGGTGCATACCAACCAGCACATATGGACCTTCAAATCCGGATCCATCTCCATGAAGACGTTTGTGTTACCGCTATACAAACTGGAGCTAGCCAGAAGTATTAATTAACGTTTGTTCGTATTTCATCTTCAGTGTTACCCAGTCGATCAGTTAACTAACAATCAACAGCCAGTTTACGACTTCCCGAGTGTATAGTTGACTTTAGGAACCGAGGATTGCGCATGAAGATGGAGTCCGGAGATTGTCAACTTAAATCATTATCTCTTATCCCAATTCTTCATTCTCAAGTAATTTTAAGTTAAACTAGAATCGATGCCAAATTGGCTTAGTATGGCTGCCTCAAGAGGTTAACACAGTTTGAGGTGCGAAATGAGCAAACAGAATCGGTGTAAACAGGTAATTCGCTTGGTTTAACGGGAAAAAGAACAACGGTAGTTGCATTCCAACAACTGGAGATGAATACAGAATCAGGGGGTAGATCTCGTGCAAATATAGAACGTCATTTTTTCCAAAATATCTGATGAAATCCTAGACACAAAGGATAGATAGTTGCACAAAGTAAATAGTCCGCATCGTATTCATTTTGTTTTTAATTTCGGTATTGATGGCAGATTCTTTTACGGAGAACAATACAATACTCTGAATAAATTTGATCCACAAATGCTTACCCTCTCACTACATTTGAATCGTGTTTTTTTTCATTTGGAACCCACTTTACTGCTAGAGCTAAATATCCGTGAGTGAACTGACTCATTTCTCTTGGTCAAAAATAATGATTTTCATATATGCTGCTCTCATTTTTACATTTGTCATCGCCGTATATCTGATAATATATCAAATGCGCAACTACGGGGTGGTGGTTATAGTTTCAGCATGATTGATACTCAGTGAATGTGTTCGTACATTGTGATCATCTGAGTGCTCGAAGCAGTACGTTCCAAAACTCATAAAAATTGAATAAAATACCACCTGTCTGTCCTTCTAAGGTCCATTCAGGGGAAATTTGGTTGGAGCATACTGAGTTTAACATCAAACCAAATAACTGTGTAGGAGGTCTTCAGCGATATATTTTAAATAGTTGCTTAAATGAGGCGAACAGATTGCGAGGGATAGTTATTTGCCACTGACCGGATAGTGGATCAAATAAAGGTGGTTTACATTTGGTTTTATACTCCAAAGATTAAATCTTCCATTCTGATGGATGGCGACGTAATTCGGAACATCGTATGACATTATTCCTATAAATTACTTAGACTTTATTGTTGGTTATGAAGTATTGTGCGAGTGTGATGAACGGTAACGTGTTCACATCTATAAATTGAATCCCAAGTTGTTCGTGAAAATGCTTTTGAGGCTACAGTTTATTTTCGATTTCAGCGGTTATCACAACGAATAGCGATTTCACACCATGCAAAATCACCAAGTAGATCCATTTTTAACGTTCACGCAAGATGTGCACACCTATCATGTTGTACACTGACAATCTATGAAGGATCAAAAACAAGATAACAGGCCGTTTACGCTTATAAATTCGAAATGGCAAGTCACTGTATTAATATCAAACTATTTTTGTCCGGACAAACGAGATAGCTATTCACTAATGATCAATGAATTACTGAATGATTACTGTACTCACTCTTTGTCAATAAAAAATGGCCTGCTCGGATATGGTGCAACTAAAGAAACAATATGTCAGTGACTGGTTTAATATTCCGAAGAAATTGACGTGAAACTGAGCAGAACAAACCAATTAACCGTATATCTAACCAGCAACGGAAGACCCGCAGTTGTAACGAAAATGCCGAATATTTAATCAGGTCATACAAAAACAAAAACGAAAATCAAGCAATAAAACGTTACGATATTTTCCTATAATAAATGGCTGTAAATGACAATAAGGCACTTGGACCAAGATAATTCAGACGTAGCAATAGAGGGGGACAAATGCATCATATAATCAAACCGTCGGAAACGTCTTGTTCTGCATTGAACACCAACTCTAAAGTAGCTAGTCATTCACTTATTCGCTCTAACAAAAGCTAAAATAGTTTTATCACAACATCGTGAAGAAGTCAGACCGATTATTTGAAAAAGCGAGAGACCCACTAGTATTCGGATCCCATTATTACCCAATAGAATTTCATTTTCTTCTTATAAGGCAATACTTCTTTATTCCTTTATCACAGAATTAAATTCGTTGCCTCAGGATCAGAGTGTGATGTAGCCCAAAGGTTGGAGTCTTCAGAACTGAAAGAAAAAGTGACATGTGGATGCACAGTTTATTGATGGTCACTGATAATCAGCGGACACATCGAGAAAGCTGTACTTGATAGTGTATCAAGAACTCTATCATCTGCGCCTTTTAAAATCGTATGCGCATTTGGGCGTATGTGCGTGTGTGTGTGAGCTCGGGAAAGCCCTGAAAGGATTGTGAAATCACATTCAGATCGGGTGACAGTAAACATTTTGTTAGGAGAGCTACAATTCTGTTTCACTCTGACATTGGCGTCCACCTCCATAATTGTTGCATCACTATATGCCTTGGTTTTATCAGATGTGAAGGAATTCAGGAAAGAAAGTAAGTTCTATCCTAGGCAATGAAGGACGCATCATTTCTCAAATGATAGGTTACCAAACCGACGGCACTTTAGCTTTACCAAGGCAGGCGGAGAGAAACACAGAGGGTGACCTAGAACTGTTTGCGGTAAAAAATCAACCTGTATAGGGTTCATTCTTGAACCCTGACGGCATCCAAGATGGCTATGCATGGACATTCAGCAGACCGTTAAGGAGGGATAGCTTCTGACAATTACCTTAGTATTTTAGGCTGCTGAATCCATTTCAACTCATGCTAATCGGGGTTTGACCAACTCCAGGGCATCATGTCCAGACGTTTGCAAGCTCATAACGTCAAACGTCTAATTATTATCGACACCTTTTTGTGTTGTTAACACATTTCACTACCGCAAAATTTCCATTAGAGGAAAACATTTTAAAAATACATGTTTTCTTCAAGGTTTTCGGTCCCCTTATTTCATAATAAAACCCATCATTGAAAATATTTTTCCATAAAACAATCGTTGCCATAGTGCCTCGTTCAATGTGATGTTTACCATGAAACCATACGTTACCTAGAACGGTTCTTGATCTTTTTGTAGTTCGTAGTTACTTCGAATCGGGTGAGTTTTCAATCTTTGAGTCTCTAACGAGTAAGGCTATTTTATTATTCGTTTGTTGGAGCAGTCAAGTCTACCTGAATTTCTCTCTTCGGACTTTTCTGGGTGAATTACAAAGTAGTTACCAATGATTTAGGAAATTTCAACCACGGCCGTTCCTCAAATAGGACTCTCTGTCTACTCTCATCCACTTGTTACCGATGTTTTTGCTCCCTAAACAACGGAAGAATATTTTAATCGAAAACGTATTCAACGGATCGCTTTTAAGGTAAATCAAATGCAATATAAATCATGTTCAAGCATCAGAGAACGTAAGTGAAGGTTTCCACTTGCTATTGGTTCTTGTTTAATCCGTGGAGCGCTCACGGTGTGTGCGATCGAATCGTGTAACACATCTAATATGACATGTTCCTGTATCAGTAAAGTCAAGTGAATCAAAACTCTGAGAGTTTCTAATTACACAATCGTTGCCTGAGTTATGATCTGTGGCGGTGTTTCACCACCTAGTGTAATAATTTTATCAAACGTCTAAGCTTATGTTGCTTGAAACGGTTGTTTCTAAAAGATGTCACTGTCTACTGAAACAATATGCGAGTTAATGAAATGTGCGAACGAAACTCCATGGAATCATCTAATTGTGAAAAACTGATAGATGAAGATCCCATACGGAAGCTAGTAAATAAATAAAATGTTTGGTAGTGGCCAGCTAGTAAAGGCCACCGAATAATCTTTCCAGAGTTGGTGTGTTCGAATCTCATCCCCATCACCTCATTGTCTCTATTTTCCTTGTTGTGCTGCTCTGGTGCGCCAGTATAACAGCTTTTTGTTTTTCGTTGAATAAAAAATTAACTTGGCGGACAATAAATCACTGTACAGCTAAAGGCTTGAAATTTATTGTTTAATGGTTGTTTCAATATGATCACAGTAAATGCGGAAAGAATCTCATGTGAGTCCAGTCAGGTTTTATTCTACCAACTCGAAATATTTAACAAATGATGTAAACTTTAAATTAAACCACTAGACCGTCATCTTTCTGGAATCAAAAAAGTCTTAATTAGAGTTCGTTTTCTAGGAGAATTGTTCAAGGCACAGGTAGAGAAAGATAATTTGATTGTAATAGTAAAACTTCTACAAGCGGGAGGGGGACTCCCCGTTGTCGGCACAAACACATACACGGGCACATCACCCAAGGTTTAACTGTGTAGCTAGCAAGATTACGCAGTACTTCCCCACGGAATTGATCAAAATAACGTTGTCATTTACTGTTATTCATCATCCAGGCAATGCCTGTTGATTGTTCACGAAGTAGTTAATACTAAGACGTCGCAATGAAACCAGTTCCTATCAAACACCACTATCAGGAGGAACGAGTAAACTACCGAAAGTAGAACTGTGTAGGCGACTCCAGGCTTGATATCACGACTAAAATGACACAACATTGTGGGTTGTACTTTGTTAGACAGGATTCGAAATCATAATTCTAAAAAAATGATTACCCAGATTAAACCAGATACTAATAATNTTTATTGCAAAAACAAGTATGGAGAAAGTGAATAATCCAATTCGTAAACAACTTTAGTATAGTCACAACCACGGTAAAGTGAAGATGTCCCAAAATTCTATCTGTTTACACATGTCAAATTCATAACGGTAAATATCAGATGAATCGTTCGTCAATCAGTTGTTCCTCGAAGCCAGAATCTAGAAGGAATATAGATGCCATTAAGATAAAACAGAAACGAATTTCACGATTTCCAAGGTAGCTGCTTTTGCCATCCACCCATCTGAAGATGATTTTAAAGATAGTGGGATTCAGAATACGTTAAAGCATGTCGTTACAAATGCCTATAACGGCAAACCGTTTATGGTATCGCATAACACAAAACGAAGGATCTCTGGCTCTAATTTTTACGAGTTTGACTGTTCAACCGTCTCCCCTTGAGCTTACCATTTTCGGTATACTTTCGGCATTAAGTGCGTTGGAACAACTGAAAGATGGTTATGTTCTTCCTAGAAGTACGATCAACCCGAAGGCTTCTTGCTTGTCCCCCAACAATAGCGCTGGAGAGTGGACACGACTGAAGAAAAGCAGTCAGAGTGCAATCTATGATTATGATGCGATACGGAAATATAGGTGGGTTAATTGGGAGCATGAGAACGATGATATGATGCACCAATCAGATTCCGTCCTTGACACTCCTTTAGTTTGGTTACATGACAGCTGTCTGAATCGTCCTAGCTATCCAAACTGGAAGCGACTCGCCTTGAGCGCCACGAGCGTGATGGTGATGTGACGCGGATTAGCAAGCGGCTTGACGGGTCCTATCCTAACATAGACGATTATCCATAAAAAAGTGGGAGTTTAAACCGAAGTAACTAGCGTCTAACGCGACCATGCTCCAGTTCTCGTCAAAGACTCATTTTCCACAACGTTGTAATGAAGATGACAAACATGGAAAAGCTGCGTTATTAGCTTTCGTCGACTGGATGCCTAGGACTGATTGATTGATTGGTCGATACAGCTTGCTACCATATACGCAGGTCAAGTGGACCCCTTTTATTACAATATCGATCCGCTCTAGTCAATCAAATGTTGGTAGTGAACTGCCCACACTGTGTACGCTCTTTGTTCCGCATCAGCCTACAGACCGGTTACCTGTGTAACTACTACCGATAAACGTACTTCCTAATTCGCTATAGGATCACTTAAAACTTTTATTAAAAAGGAAGATGGAAACAACCTTGGATATATTACATTTACGATGTCTCAGAAATTTGAC
>UZAN01040381.1:37487-54362 GCA_900618425.1 Echinostoma caproni | reverse complement strand
ATGTATTTTTAGCAAAATAATAAATTGTCGTTTGCCTCAGCTTGGCTCTCCTTTAGAAATCAACAGACGCTCTATTTAAATCAATTACACACTCCAATAATCGACCCGAACTCCGAGCATTAGCCCAGGTAAACAGTTTCAATAGATACCATAACTTCTGCACTTCTCCGGCGCATTCACTGCCCCACATTCATCTTCTTTCCAATGCCTTGCGTGATTCGAAATGAATTCATTTAATGACTAAAACGAGACTTGACACAAAAGTTTTAGATAATCCACTTAATCATCATCAAATTCCAAAAGGGCGATTTCTTCTTCAAAAAGACAGTCATCAATAGACACATAATCGGTTAAGTCCTCATTCAAATCACATTTATCCTCTGATGGATGCATCACCGGCCGAATCAATGTGTATTTGAACCCAGTTCTTATGAACGCGTTGATCAGTACCTACGGGTGTACAGACGTCCAAGCTTTATTGACCAGATGAATGGCCATGAGAAACTACACATCGGCTTTCATGCTAAGTTGCTCATCTTCGATCAAAGGCAAAACATATTCCGGTAAATGTTTCCGAGACGAACATTTGAAAGACTAAACCACACCCCGACCCATTGATTGTAACATTGAAGAACTTTTCCCTCATAGTAGTAAACCAAGCCAAAGTTGCCTCATTTACTCCCTTGAACTTTTCGTTGGTTTTCAGGTGGCATCTTTCCTCAAGTGCTCCAGCATTCAAAAATTCCCCGATAGTCGTTCGATGGGATACAACATTGTAGACAGTTTTTCGTGAAATTCCAAGTGATTTGACTACGGAGCTCTGAGTTGCATCTGCCTGTTTCAGCATTTCCAACACATTCCGCTTTTCTCTGATCGATAGGCGCTTGCACATCTTGACGTCAAATGACGCTGTCTCCGATCGCTTACATCGGTGTGACTTCCTCGCAAGGATTATCCGATCAGTGAACAGTACCATGAACGCGTCACACGAGGTGCAATGCCATTGGTTGAGTGCGACATTTCAGGGTGGATGGTCAGTGGTTGGCCCTAGCATCGGTCAACGACCAAGTGAGTAGGTATCAGGAACTGCGACATATTGAAGGGTGCGACATAGCACGAGATTGACTGTAATTCTTAATAACACGATTTAAGAAATTCCCTGACTTCTTCACATACGACACAACCCATTCCTCGTTTTCAAAGTTATTTTCGCTTCAGTGTAAACTGTCTGCTCTGCCGGATTGCCCTGCGCGAGAGGGAGAGCAAAGATCGTCTGAGTGACAGGTCGGTGTATGTCCGCATAGATGATGTGAGTGCGTCGCGCACTCAACCATATAACAGGAGACAATCATATCTCAAAAGGTCAACGACAACATTTGTTCATCTAATAACCATTAGCACCCTGTCAACAAGTAATCTGCTTTCGTCCGTGCATGAAACCGTCAGATAGACTGATGTCTGGACAGCTTAGTGGCCTAAAAGTCAAATCACTTTGGACAGTCTAATTTCAGAATAAATTAATGCAGATAAAACCTTATGGAGGGTATCCAACTTTTTTCCAATTCGTTGAAGTCGCGTAGGGTTTGTCCCATGGATTAAAGTGCAGCTCAGAAGATTTTCCCATATCTTGTTCTTCACAACTTTTCAAACCTTGAGAAGGGTGGTTTGGAGAAAGCGTATGGGATGTATTTCTGAAAAGGGACATCAGGGTACATTCTTGACTCCTCAGTAGGCGAAGACAGGTGCATCTCATTGTTCTCAAACTCTATATGACCATGGAATATACTGGCACTGTTTACCACGTCTCGTAGATTTCGCCGTGGACTTTCTAAACCCGTCTGATCGCGAGGAGCGGGAGAAACTGCCCGCGTTTGCAACTGGCAATCCATCCAGGCCCTAAGTGCGGGGTCAACCCAAGCAGACATTTCCCAGTGCCCAACAGAATCCTTCAAGAGAAACCTCCGTTACTCAACGGGGAGTTGTTCGCTATGGCTCTCGTCCAAGCGATTATTGCTTTGGTATGGTCAAACTAGCATTTACCTTTATCTGTATGCACACTGGCACAGTAACTGTATTCTGTTTGATCAATAGAGGGCACTGTCGCGTTTCGAACATCAGCCCGCGAGCATTAAAATGGCATCGCCTTTGATCAATGACAAGCGCGTACACCTCAATTTCTAAGATTAGTGCTCTAGAAGGGTGGGTCATTGACGATTTTCTCTCACAAACTTCGCCCTCGCGATCGCACACAGGACCAATGCTACTGAGCTGGAGGGGGCATATTTGACCAATCGCTTACCACAGTTTCCAATGCGATGGGATCCGTAGTTTTCCAACTTGAAAAGGAGCTATGCGATGATGCAGCATTCCAATTGTTGTACAGGATTGTTATGTCTATTGTATCCTACGGTCTAACTGTTTACATAAAGAAACGGTGCTTGAAATATTCTATCCCTAAGATTAGGGTTGCTAAACTTATTTCACCCTATGTGATTTGTATTAGCTAACCTAATGCCTGAATGGCAAACTGCTCGAAAAATGCAACTGCTGGTTCGATTTAGACTAACGCTCAGGAAGCCTGGCGTATTTGGCTACAACAGAACTTGCATTATGAGCCTAATGGGATGACTCCCTGGAGATGGATAGCAAAAAAACGAACATCCGTAAAGAGAATCAAGGATCAAACATGTTCGTTGAGCTAAAAAGATTTTAGGCCTTAAGTAAATTAGTGTAATCATAAATGGACGCATACAGGAACGGAACCAAACACTAAGTTGATATATACAAAGCCCTAAAACCCGTGCCATCACTTGCCGAAATAAGTGGTCATTTTCCAATGCTCCATATCTCATTTGTTTGATTGCTTGGATTTACCACCACAAAAATTGAAGAAAGCGAAATAATAAAACGAGAATTTATATTTATATACTGGGCAAAGAAACCTTCATAGTTGTGAACGAAATTGTAAAACATCCCTTATCTAATTTCATCAATAAAAGAAGACATATGTGAGTAAAATTGATATTTGCCATTAATCTCATATGCTCCCATTCAGCTGGAAAAGCACCTTTATATGATAATGTCAAACAAAGAAGAAACAGGAGTTTAAATGAGCCATTTGGACAAGTGAGTTGCGGGACTTGTGTTTGGTTAGGAGTTGAGGTCAATTTAGATTGTAACATTTGATATGAAGGTGAACTGGTCGAAATAATGTTGTGAATGTGGTGGAGGGAGGGGGAGGGAAGGTCATGTCACACATAATGGTAGTGTGGTATCAAGTGTGACGTCATCACCACCACCACCACCACCACCACCACCACCACCACCACCACGGAAACAACTGATTTTGAACACATCTGCGGTTTTAATTGATTAATACTTATCGTTTTAAATTACTGGTTGGCAGATTTAAGTTTTAGGTCGAGATTGTAAAACGTTCAATAGCCTCAGTGGAATTCGAACCCACGAATGGACGCCACCTACGCCTACAGCATTCCCGAAATTGCAAAGTCCGTGAATTTCGAGGTCTCGAACGCTTTGGGTGTGTCTACAAATGCCGGGCAATTGCACTGGATGGTAGTTTCCTTTCGCTCAGGTGTTCACCTATTCCGGTTGATAAACAACGTTCTCTCGGTCCGATGTACCTCTGACCACAGGTAAACTGGAATAAACAGATACTGTAGGAAGTAGCACTAACGTCTTCTCGTTCCAGATTAAGGCGAGTGATACAACGAAATTTTCCGCAGACAATCATCAGTCTTGCGGCATTGTATGTTCTTTCCATGGGGTGCTAAAAGAGGGGATTTATTTGTTATCACATCTTCTTTGAAAAGTAGTTCTATGTACAGTGCCATTGCTCTGTTGTTCCACACCGTCTTGTTTCTCTCACCTGTGACCCAAAACAACTAAATTCCCTCTGACCCATTAAGCTCTCTGATTGGATCATTTTCCGTGATTTGCGCAACTAAGAATCCCTCAGCCTGACACCAAACTATCTGATCACCGGTTCGTAATGTTTGCAATGCTCCTATTATGCCTGTGGCTTAGGCGTGTGGTGATGGCACTCTTGCTGTACACAGTGAAAGTTTGCTGGGTATTCGGAAGACTCGAGTTCGTGAACAATGTGTGGGTTCTCCCTGGGATCAGATGGGTAAGTATCACATTCCTACTGCAGCTAAACCATCCAATCGGCCGATAAATGAACCCACCGATACTGTGAATGTCGAGCGGCATAGGAGAAACATAAGTTATAAATCCGATGCTGTTTAAGTGTTGCGGAGAATCACCACAGCAGAATCAATGTTGGTGCGATGCGCAATCCGGGGAATTCGGTATGTGATTGTAAGTTGCACAAATCACGGAAAATTATCCTGTCAGACAGCTTAAATGGCTTGACACGATCATATAAGTGTGGCTTTACGGCAATAAACCAGGTTGTTGGTTTGATTAAAAGTCCGCATCAGTGCATCTAGGTACCAGCAATCTTTGATGAACCAGTAAACGCCAGCAACAGTTTGATGATAACTGAAGATTTACTTTATTCTGACAAGAGAAATTTATATATCGTCTGATGCATACCTATGCGATATAAGCACAACAGAGCCAGCCAGCACAAAAGTGACATTTGCTATTCCACGTAAAAAACCAGGTCGCGGCAGTCATTCCCTTTTCTCTGTTCTATTTAATGCATCCATGTTTCCACGATTTAATGCTATGGCAGGTGACTAGGTAGCTGAAAACAATGAATAATTCCATCGTATCTTAAAAAACGCATTAAGAGAACCACTGTTTTATGTTCCATATACAGTACTCGAAATCACAATCACGAAAAAACAACTCATTCAATACTATGTGATAGTTGAACGGATTTCATTCGACTTCAGCGAGAAAACTACGGGGATAAAGTTGCGTAGCCCTGATCGACTGTTGAAAACAGGTGTTTAACATCCGTTGTTTCTTTAATGGGAACTGCACAAAGAAAAATTGATTACGGAATAACAGTTCACATGTCAGTTAGATAGTTTGGGTTAAAAATGGAGAACAGTCAGCAATATGGTGTGAATGATCACAATCGCTCCCTACATTTTGATTTACCGGTTTAGATTTGAGTCTCGGTTTATCACTGGCACAAATGAATATGATAGCTTATGGGTCTTTGTAAATGATTATCCGTTTGAATATATATATATATATATATATATACCTACAAAGTTCATCTAGCACTAAAAGGGGATGCGGATAATCTGCTGACCGGTTAAACTTTATCGTTGAACAAAATGAAATTGTTTGATTGGACTTCACTATCAAATAAATGGAGTGGAACGGATGTGCGAAGTGAGAAATAAAACATTTTCAGGTCACACGTTTAAACGGGCGATTAGCGATCTGGGAATGACCTTAAGTGATCCACTCCAGGTTTATGGCTACGTGTCACTGGCTATTATTTGCTTAATTTGTATTTCAAAATTTTCATCAAACCATGGAATAATAAGAATAACGTACGCAGTGAAAACTTAGTGATCTCAAAAAGAACAATGGAGTGAAATTGTACAAAAGAAACAGGAAGAAAATCGCGTTAAAAAATTCCGTAAAACCTTCATGAAAAAGCCACATCAATAAATATAATTACCTAGTGGTGCATCTGAGGAAATAGGTTTACAATGACTTGGGACTTCATGTGCCCTTGGAAAGAACTGTGTACTGAGATACTCATGATCAAGTGTGGTCTTACACTCTGCTATGACAGCAAAATTAGACACGAAAAGTACGCGCTGCTGACGAGTCCCAAACAGGACGAAAAGGCTGTTCAATGCTCTTTGTCCGTTGTCACCAACATTTCCACCGCATTTAAAAAGACCTCATTGTTCCCTATCAATCCCTCCACGTCATTCTACCTTACAAGTTTGGGGTAATTCATCCTTTACCACGTTATACTTTAGGTGGTTTAAGTTCACTCTATTTATGATACTTATTTAAATTAGCAATTTCCCTTTGTATGTAACAGGAACAATTGTACATTTCGCACGCTTACTCAAACACAGATAACTCTTCTATCCCGAATTTCATTCAGGGGTAATTCCAGTAATATTTAGTGTGTCGCGTACTGTTGGTATTGAGTTTAATGAAATGCCAAATCATTCGGAATGTTTTACTAACCCATCGTCTAGTTAGGACTCGCCGGTTGAACTGCGGTGCTACTCACATGGTTTGAGAAAACAATTCAACGAACAGTTGGTTCTTATAGTCACAGAACCAGGGGGATATATGTTTTATCTGATCAAGTGTCCTTTCAACCTCATTGTTTAATATATCCTCCGTCTAGCCGAGTTTCGGGTGCTTGGACTCGGAATGATATGAGAGGACTACGCTCAGGTTAAACAGTGTGATCTCACACCTCATGGATCCAAAAAGTGGGAAACTTAGGAAGATAGCTTTTGACACCTTAATCTATCTCGGGTATATTTGCATATTTAAAAAGCACATGTCATGCGTCTGCTAATCTTGTTTGTCGTAACGTCTTTTGTACATTTGCAGCCGAGAATCGTAGCCTTATTCAGTATAGACGAGTCAAAGCGCGTCGGAACAGCTCCAATTCACAGGCGGAAACTGGTCCTCCGCCACTGCATTTTATGTCCAAAGATGAATCTGCAAACTGCACTCGAGGGCAAGACGGTCCATTGTCGCCAAGCTTTCTACCGTTGGATGCAGGACTGATTGAGGATCGCGGAGCAGTGAGTAAACATGTGGAGACCTGGCTAGAGGAGACGGTTAATTTGACTCGACTGAAACAATCACGGTAGGTGGTTGATTACGACATCCGAATGATTACATTCTCACGGCCGTTTCCTTAGTCTAAAGGGGGGGATAATTAAAGGGACAAAATTCCAAAACTCGATCATTAGACACTGGATTTTTGTATCAAAATAAAACTTAACTATTGAGAAATAAATTAACACTGTCGCAATTGAAGATAGGAATATATAATACACTCATGTCAAGCAGACTCAAGGTTGACGTAATTTTTCCGTCAATACTTCAGGTATATAACACATCAGTATTTTCCCAAAACAGTGTTTCTGGTGCAGTGTGTTCAAATCCAGTGCACTGATCACCAAGTTGATAATAACGTAACGTATTTTCAAAGTAAGATGTCTCCATATCAATTTAAGATTTCCGGGTACATGTGGACAATATGTTACCAATAACAATCCTTGAAATAATCAGGGTCGTGACGGAATGCGCAGTCGACCGGAATTCGGTGTCTTTTCACACTTCTTCACGCGAGACTTGATTTTGCTCGTGTGCAAGAAGGCACAAAAAGCTACTGGTTGTGGGGGTGATTATGTGGTATACTGTGCGAAAAAACGTAGTCCCTCTCATTTTTTCGCTTCCCTATTACCTAAGGGAGCCATTTCTGGTTGGAAGGACCGACCGAATGTTACATTGCGGCATACCACATATAATAACAAAACCATGCGCTGCATGGTAATTAGACCACGGAAACGGTGATGACAAAATTATAATACTTCCGATGTCAGTTTTGCATAGGGAATTCCGCAAAACCCCTAGGGCTGATAATTGGCTAGTTCATTCAGTTTGTGGATATGTTGAGTAAACATATGAAAGCTTACGGAACTCGCGCTGAACTCGTTTGTACGACGTCACATGGAAAGAAACAGATTTCTAGGACGGATTACCTACGTTCTACCAAATGGAAATCAATTTTCAAAGTAGGGGATCGAAAAACTTTATATCGTAGTATATCAAATGTGTATTCTCACAAAACTACACAGATTGCTTTGTCTGATTGCCAATAATCTGTGCTACATGGTGATGTTGAGTGGTAGGATGGAAGCCAGCCTTTCAAAGAACACTCAAACACACACTTAAAATATATATATACATATACATGTATATAATTAAACGGGCATATTGCTTTCGCATAAAGCAGGTCGTTTATCATGGGTGAACAAAAGTAAAACGTGCGAACAATTGCAAAAATATCTAATCCGATGAAAAAAGACTATCTGAATTGAGCAGATGCTTAGAATTATTGCTAAACTGAAAATGGCTCATCACTCAAAAAACAGGAGGGTTTAGTGCTGATTCAGAGTCTCCTTCAGATCAAGATCGTGCAGTGACTTGATGGCAACCCTCGTCTACACATACCTCTCTGTCGAACCTTGGTAAATACAAGCTCATCAGATATGCCATGATTCTAAAGCTCACCACTCAAAAAGTAAACAAAAACCGCCCTGTGGTGGGAATAAGAAAATATTGATCAAGAGCCGGACATAGTTTGAGAATGAAGCAGATCTTGTAGATGCATCGATATCCTAGCAGAGGATTAGGATACAAACGAATTTTGTTAACCAAAGCATCTTTGCTGAGGTGATTCTATACCTTGGTCATGCTGTTGTTTAATTATCCCACGCTTCATACTTTTGTATTCTAAAATTTGATGTGCCCTATTTTGGCCTACATAAGTTGGTTCAGACCAAATGTGTTTTCGTTCGACGGTAAATAAAAGACAATATGAGGAAAGTTGAGGGAATCCTATGTTTTGTCGCTCACTGCACATCAGCACGTTTGCGCATCGGTGCCGCCATCGGTTACCCATTGTCCCAGTGTGCGTGAACACTACTTGAGGCACGTACACCGTATCCTTTCAAAAAAGGAAAGACCTCGTCAGCCTGCCCCGGTGCACCGAAGCAGGCCACAGTTTGCTGTCGAATGCTACTTTATTAAACAGGACTAGCAGGTGAAATCTCTAAGTAACTACTGAATAACAGCGAGTACCTGTGATGAACGAACTAAATGCAAATTTCAAGGGATCGAGTACATTGTTACAAAAGCGCATTATTTTACTTCATCCGAAACTGTCCATGTAGGGTAAAAAATCGAACAGGGATGTCTTACATTTTGCTGTTGATAAATCGGGAAAACTCCATCGTGCTAAATTTCTGCCTAATCAAACAAAGTGTCACAGCTTTCGTATAAGAAACAAACCTTGTATAAAACCAATTTTGACGAGAATTGATTCCAGTGATTTTCAATCTAACATGACTAGACATGACATCTGGTACCTCATGTTTTTAGTATCATCTAGCTATGTTTATCTCCAGGTTGATTATAATAAACTCTGAAGAACATTAGATAATACACTAGTTGCAGCCTCAAGTTAATGAAGACCAAAATCCAAATGGCATGAAAGTGCATGATGTAAATGAAGTTCACCATTCACGTGATCCTAAAAACGATGTTACCGAAGCATAGCTGAACCCGAACTATTACCTTTTCATGAATTTTATGCCGAAGGCTCTCACGAGTGCTAGGAAATCGGAATGCTACCTAATAAATGCTCATTTGTTCACGGGGCTGGCAAATAAATTCGTACGTTTCTCTTCATCTTTTTTCTCCCTTCTCAGTCGACGTGGGAACATTTATCACATTTGTAGTGGAGATGCAAGTTATGAACCGCCTCCAGCTCAGGTAGCTCAACCACGAAGTTTTGACAGTCCGGTCCCCTTGGGCCTATACGAGTCTCCAAATGCGTATTCTTTGATTACTTCTCCTCGACGTGTGATTCAGCGCCAACTGCATTGTTCCTCTCAGCAGTCATCAGATAGTCCTCAATTGATTATGCCCTCTTTGACCATTGATAGCAACGAAGGTTACCCGATGTACCGCATGGGTGAATCCTCAGAACAAGATTCCAGACCGAGTTTCGGAGACCCCCCTTATCCTTTACATCCAGATGACTCTAACTTTCCCGGAACCTATCGCAGACACAGTGAAAATCCAATAAGCCGCAATAGACAAGCACCGCAAAACTCCATGTCTATCGAATCAGCCACTGGGATTAGCCGCACGGATTCGCAGCCCCGAGCCCACGGTCCGGCTATGATTGTGGGGCCTGGTGTGGGAATGCCTACCACTGCCACTGCGGCAGTTGCAGCGGCTCCCGGAACAGATCAATTTTTGCCTACCCCAAACCAGGGTCGAGAAAGAGCTAGTTCCTTTCAAGAAACAGGATCATCAATGAGACGCAAACCCCCTTTCGGTAACGAGCTCGGTACCAATTCCAATCAAATCAGATTCGCAACTGATCGAGCCAACTTGATAAAAATGACCATCATAAAGCAGAGTCGAAGCTTTAGTAGCCCCAGACGAGGAAGTCGATCGCCGACTATCCAATCGTTACGAGAAGATTCAGATTTAAAGCCTCATCCCTCGGCAGCGTTGCACACACCAAGTAAATTGCTCACTCGGAATCCACCCAGTCCGCTGCAACAGTTAGGGAGACAACAAATGGGTACCTCATTGACTGGGCAATGTCCGTACTGTCCTAACTGCCGTCCACATTGTGTNNGGGAGAAATTTTACTAAAAAACCCGATTGCTTCGACCTTTTTCGAGCGCCGATATTCACATCATTTAAAACCGTTAGATGCATGGAATAGTCGTCAGTCGCATAGTATGGAGCTGGTAAATACTAGTCACCAATCTAGTCGTGGACTTATGTCTGGTGGAAAACAACCACTAACCTCAAAACTGTCTCTCCAGCGACAGGTTCCACAACTGTACAGTCGTTCTATGCAACAGTCGACTTGTTCGTTTCCTGCCCAGTGGTGCGGATTCCTCAGTGGGCCAGAATTATCACTGACATCACCGTTTGATTCAGCCAGTATCACTCCAGATTCACAAAAAGTGCGACACTTTTTCGAACAATCATTCGATGGTGTAGAACGTGTAATGACGACCACAGGTCGAATATTAGACCACACAACACATGTACATTCTGCTTCAGGGTCCCCAGGATATCCCCATGTACGAAATGTGCGTTTAGATCGATACACACGAGGATCACAAGACAGTCGAGATCAATACATGCGATCAAATATGCTTTGTTCTTCACAGGCACTAGAACGTAATCGAGATCGGCGCGTCAACAGTTTTGAACTGAATCTGACCGGGGATAGGGGACACAATGAGGCAAAGCGTCAATCTTACTTGATGCTACCTAATCATTATTCATCGGATTCATCAAGACGTGGTTCCGCACTGAGTAACACATCCGTACGATCCGCACGGGAATTCACGCCACGAATTGATGAACGCCTCGATGATAATCCCCTGGTGCCTGAACCAACAGTGACTAGTACTCCAGCATTCACGGCCAAATTAATACCACCAGATTTGATTTTCAGTCCAGCTTCACGGAGAGCTTCGATCATGGACGAACAAGAACGTGCTTCTCCTGATCCATCCATGCCTCCCATGATACTGAACCGGAATCCGAATTACGCAGATCCCATAGAAACCGCGGATGCAGATTCTCAGCTGCCTTATCATGAACCAGTGGGGATTGAGCAGGAATCGGAAAATGGGGCATATGCTGGTGTGTGGTCGACTGAGGTTACTGATCAATCTCCCATTCATGTACGAGGCCATCAGTCACCCCTTGATCCCGATACAACTTTCGATCTCGGTGTACGATGCGTTGGCATGCACCGAAGTTTCAACAGTGCCTATCCACAAAATGAACGTAACATCTGCCTTGGTGGGATGCGTCTACCCCGAGGACAAAGATCTCAGGACTATCGCTCAATGGAGGGTTTAAGTGTTGGACCTATCTGCACTCCACTGTCTCATTCTCATGATGATTTACGTCGTTCAAGGAGTCAGTTTGCATCAGCGTCAGCTACAACCTATCCATCATCTGACTGTCGTCCTCGATTTCCCGACTCTCATGCGTATCAGGCCCTGACAAGATCTTTGGCCCCCTTGGTAACAACTCCCGCGATGCCGATGCGTTCTTCCGGTAGACCAATGATTGCACAGAATAATGGATTTCGTCCGCTTCTTGGTGGATCGGAGAATCGAAGTGCAATGAGNAATGAGTTCTTGCGATCAGCCTGTGGAATGTTTGGTTCCGCCGGAGAAAAGCATACGTTCACCGATCCGTATGCGTTTAAATGCAAGCACAAGTGACACAGGAACAACTGTAAATGTAGCTAAATCAAGAAAAAAACGATCCGTAAAAGGTGTACTTTCAGATCCGGTTACCCAAGTTGAGGATACAGCACATCTGAATTTACAAAAGTGTGTTCGGGAAAATTATTTATTCCGTAGCACAAGTACGGGAGAATCGAGCGTGGATCCGAAGATTTTAGAACCTTCGCTGTGCCCTGTACTTGACAGCAGCGAAGAAAATATCACGGACGGGACATGCGAGGACGACGGATCTGGGCATAATAGAATCACTTCAGGTGGTTCAAAATATTCTGACGTACAAAGATTGCAAAGACCCAACGAAACAGCTTCAACCAACCAAGAAAGATGTTTACCAACGTCTGAACACCATGCTGCACGCCGACGAAGCTTTTTGGCTAGATATTGGCAACAGGCTATACAAAAGAGTGGTGAGGATAGTCTAGATAGTCTGGACACTTTGCGCACAGAGACTGAAGGCTGATATACACAACCGAGATCAAAAATTGTACAAATTAGAGATCTTCCTTTGTGATGGAAAAACAGTCAAATATGATTTTAAGCATCACTTTGATCGATTATCATCCGTGCATTATTCAGTCATTCACTCTTTCACTGCAGAGTGAACATGAAACACTTTGGGGAAATTGCTCTGGCTGGAATGAGATCAGTCAAAATCTCTGATGGGGTTTATATTCTCGCCAGAATAAGTCCAAATCTACTGCACTCGCATTTTTCTCCCACCCTCCTTCAATACGATAATACATTTCACTTGTAAAAATTACTTTTTGAAGTACTAATTCGGTCATTATTGCTTGCTATTTTTTAAATGAGATATTCTGTGTGCATGCGTGCCATGGCACACCGTGCATATGCACAAACACACAAACGTTATTTTAATCTTGTTTAAACCTTGGGTGTTGTAAATTTGTCCAACCTAATACACCAAGGTTTTTCAATCCAACCCCTTTCATTTTGACATCAAGATTGCAGGCGTAAATAAACACTAACTGGGGTTGTGGGTTACCTCATTTCTACAAATCCAGATTGGAGGGAAAACGCTTGAGTGAATCACCTTGAAAACGTTTATGTTACTTCACCAGAAAAGGGTCGCAGACAACCAGCGGTGATGCTCACGAATGCGGAAGTTTTTGGCCTGACCGGTGATCACTCGTTTAGTGCAACTCAGTATTTATGGATGATAGCAAGCAAGAATCACAGGTGAGCATGAAATCGCCAGCGATTGTTAAGGTTAGAATAAATACAGGGGTGAAAAACAAAAGTTTAAGTGGAATTCGGTGGAGAAAGGTTTGCTCAATCAAAGGTTACTTATTGTTGAAAGCCAAGAGGAGGAGGACACAATGTTACGCAAGATACATAACACATATGAAGCTATAGAAGTTAATTGTGCTGGTGAACATTTAACGTTGTTAGGAATTGCCACCATATTGATATGATGAATAATGCGAGGTAAGAGCGGAAGGAACCACAAATGCTTTGTTTTATGCACATTTGGTGCAGCGCTCACTCCATGGTATCAACTGTGTCAAGATCAGCTTCTTTTCTTAAGTAGGACTGGAAATATCTGTTTTTATTACCTCGGTTGTGATTCAAAGTATTTTTAAATAAATTTTACAATCTTTCGAGTATAGCATGAATTATTTTGATGCCTTGAGTGTGGTAAGGGCATGCTCCTTATAGGCCATTTTATGGAGAATAGAACCACAGATGTACTTGGCCATTCTTTTGAACACGGATACAGCACAAAGGATAGCAATACGTTACATGAAACCACTTGATCATGTTTCTAAGTTAAAGCACTCTACAGGTGCACCGGAAAAGATGCAGAGAGAATTACTGAAATTGAAGAGCGAATGTTTTTTTGTTTGTTGGTACTTTGAGGGCCCAGTGGTTGTGAAAAAAATAAATTTTTGGTGCGCGCATTTATCTAAAGATCACATGACTTTAGGTCTAGTGCTTCAAACGTTAACAAAATTGGCTGTCACTTCACAAAGTTCAAACGACTGAGAGGATGAAGAACAGCGAAGCAAAAGGTAGTGTTCAATGAAATCCGCATTCACGTTATAAGATCACAGTAATCGAAGATAAACTGTGGTTTCCTTTATTGTATAAACCGGTTTGCGAAGGGAGATACTGGAGGTTCTGTGTTCGTAATTGGACAATTGCAGTCTAATCATAGTAGTTTCGTCCATTCCTGTCAAGAAACACTTTATGCACCCAAAGGGTGAATTTTCAATGATGGAAACTCAACAAACTTTGACCTCCTTTGGTAGTATGAATGGGCCGGAGTTAAACAAATAGGTCAATAGTATGATTCATCGAGAAATTATTCCAGATTGAGTAGTCATAAGAATACAAAATTGCAAACAAGCTCGATTTCGGTGCCACATCAACTGGCTAAATACAGCACAGAGTTAACAGCCGGTGAGAGGAGACCTATAACTGCTATGGGAATCAGAGTTTGAAAAGAGATGATGAATTATGATGATTGATGTTTGTGAGTGTGAATGTTTGTCTGTCGGAAAGACCGAAGGTGGTTGTAAATGGGTGGGTGAGTGAATGAGTGACAGTTCACGTCACCAGATTGTCAGTGGACGGCCATGGTATTACAAATAGTCTTACCAACTGTTCTTCTGCGCTCAAGGAAGAGGGGCGTTGGAGACGGAAGGCAATCGCCTCAGCTGTTGACAAAATTCTTAACTTTATCTCTCTCGATAACCTACTCTTGACCGTACAGAGAGGATGGAAAACCTCAAGTGCATTGACTGTGTGATAAGACTCAGTCCAATGGTTCGTAATTGCCGTCACCGCGGTCCTTGTCAATACTCGATTTTGCAACTGGATGTTTGGCAGAATTGAAGATTCTATAGCGATTGGGAAACGTTCGGTGACCTCGATGGGATTCGAACCCACGCACGGACGCCGCCTACGCTTTTGTTCAGCACACGCTCTACCAGCTGATCTACGAGACCTCACCGATAACACTGATCTTTTCACATTCGTATTACCCATCCAGCTAATTAGTCTGCATGAACATTTCAGCGTTTCCCTGGTGTATTCAATGTTAGTTCACACTCACTGATAACACGACGAATTTATTGAGGTAAACTTTGCTCAAATCCCAAGCCACCAACTGCGTAACACAAGGACAAGCGTTTGGACTCTAACTATAGTTAGGATTCTGAACAATATACTAACTAACTTCAATGAGTTCTGGAAGGAATGAAACATCGATCCTGTGCTTTCCGTCTGTGATTTCACACAAATTATTTTAAATGCCTAGTTTGAATGATTTTGAGGGTTAATTTATAAAGTGAACGACAAGGAGCAGTGGATAGTTGTCTCACTCCTGCTGAGACCCGTCATTATTGTCCAGTTAAATGCCCCGCCGGGACTGAAAAAAACATCTTTCGGTTCAATTACTAAGTAGTGCCTCGTTCGAATGGTGAGCATCGATTAGGCTATCTTCTTGCTTGTTTATGACTGCATCCTTTATTAGGGACTTGTTACCAGCTAAAAGAATTCACGTTCTTGACAACATTCTCGGAATTTTACGCATTTTCTCACGACGACACAATGACAAACGACGTGACAAACGGATGATCTTTTATTTTGTTTTTGTCAGTCATTTTGACCAAATCCGTTGAATAGAAAAATACAGCGCTGTTTTCTATTTATAATTCAAGCAGCATTCAACACGGTTTGCTACGACTGAGAGATCATGTAACAGATTTGTCAAAAACGGGTACTGTTTGTTTCAAAATCTGACACCTGTCTCATTTAAACCACTGGTGTACTCTGATCAAAGGATCACGTCGGATGGATAATTCGAATGTGAAAACATATGTGCTATCGGTGTGGCCTCCCAGCTAAGCTGGTACAGCATGCGCGTACAAAGAGTAGGCGGCGTCCATGCGTAGGTTCGAATCCCACCGAGGCCACTGAACTTTTCACAATAGCCATAGAAATCCCTGATTCAACAAAACGGAGTGATGCTCCTTGATGCGGTCAGAAAGACATCTCATCGTTCGACCCACGTAACTTGTGCCACAGGAACAGGTGAATTGATAAACCCAGATTGAGGTCGCATCCGGCGGTAATCTATCTTTAGTTCTCACACGCGGATCAGTTTGGAACGGAATACAATGCGGGGTTCAGCCGCAAAGTGGGTGAGTCTGATGGAAGACTGAATTCGCCTACTCAACGGCTTAGTGATCGTTTCTCCTTTGAATTCGATGGAGAGATGGGCGCGCTTCTTTTTTGCTGCGTGACATAATGCCTTGGGTGTATATGATATAATACTTTTATGAATAGATGACTCAGGATATCCATTCTCTGGAAAAAATTTTAGTATTCTCCTCAGTTCAAACTCGACAGAGTTCGAAGAACAAAGTTTCTTGACTCTATTGGTTAGGCAGCGAATCACTTTTTCTTTGTATAGCTCTAGCCCCCTTCCTGAAAGTTGACTGTATATTCATATATTCAATAAATAGAAAAAGGAAGTAAAAAGATATTTATTATTTATTTTATATTCTGTTGGAATCGGACGAAACTTTGGTAGTGTGTGTACTGTCCCGTCCATGTTTTCACTTGGTAAATGCTTCTAGGAATGGAATCATTTGGTCGTCGAGACAAAAACTTCCATACCTTTTCAATTTCAAGTGAACTCAACCAATCGCGTTCCATTGGGAAGGTATTTGGTGTACCGGTTGTCAGACTTCACTGATTGGACCGGGTCTGTCTAAACCCCGTCCAATCCGAATGAACTCACTCCCTCGAAAACAAGCAAAGGTACGCTTGATTCAAAGGAATCGTTGCTAGTTGAGGGAATCACGGCCTCAATGGAATTTACTCACCAGGA